>QNGE01005224.1:23322-47325 GCA_008508345.1 Paragonimus westermani | reverse complement strand
GCACCGACTTGAATGGTGGGCTAGACACTTCAAGAACAGTTCAACTGACTAATCGGATCATCTAGACGACGAGACCGGAATGCTCATTTACTGCCTTCTAGACGACTTTCTGTTGAAAGAAGTGGACACGGAGTTCAGGTTACTGGAGGGCAACAAGGCACCTGTACTAGATTTCCTCCTTCTCTTCTCACTGATGGTGGGGGCAGGTTAATATCGCAACTGACGAAACTCCCCCAGGCGTATCTAAAGAAGTACCTTGTGGTTGGTATCTATCAACAATAATTCTCGTTTTCAAAAAGGGGTCCGCAGTGCTATGTGACAACCACAGAGGGATCAATCTAGTGTGTGTTTTGTCCAAGTTACTCACTGACCTCTTTTTACGTCGGCTCAATAAGCCAAAAGAAAGTCGGATACACGAAGAGCAGACAGGATTCCGTTCCAGTCGAGGGTGAGTTGATGACGTTTTTACTCTGCGACGGATTTTGGAACATGGGTGGTTTTACAAGCAGCCGACAGTCGTGATCTTTTTAAACCTAGATGTTGCTTTCGATTCGGTTGCTCATAACGTTCTCCGGAAGTGTCTTCTTCACAAGGGAATACCAGAGAATTGTCTTTCGGGACCACTATATGCCCACTGTGCAAGCAGGATGAGGGTTTATGGACAACTGTCTGGGGGCGTTCATTACTTCTAGTGGTGTTCGTCAAAGGTGTCCGTATTCCCCCTTCTTGTTCACTTTTGTCATGGATGACATTCTGGAGAGTGCGCTTGAGGAGTCCAGTGAGCTTGGTGTTGAGCTTCTTTTTGGAGTATACGGATAATATAGTCTTACTTAGCCCCTCTACCGAAGAAATGCAAACCATAATGAAAAAGTTGAGTGGTCAGGCTGGTTTGCATGGAATGCGCTCCGCACCTTCAAAGTGCTGCTTCAAGACTGGGGCACTTCCACTCCTACTTTCTTCATTGCAAGTAATCCGCTCGAGACTGTGTACAGTTCCACGTACTTGGGTAACACTATCTCATCAACCTCTAATATTGCTGACGGGATATCAGCGAGGATAGCAAAGACACGAGTTGTCTTTACCAAACTGTCTCATCTGTGGCGTCGAAAAGACGTTCGGTTGTCGACGAAAGAGAAGGTATATAATGCTTGTGTGCGTTCTGTTCTGTTCCCTGGTTTAGAAACGTGGCCTGCTTGCAACGAAGATATCAACAGACTTGCTGTGTTTGACCATCGCTGTCTCCTCCAATTAGTCCACGTTAGGTGGACTGATCACTTCAACAACATAGCCGTTCGCCTGCGTATATTCCCGAATGCTGGGGCTGCACGATCAATTGAGCAACTACCGACGTTGCGCAGCTTGCGATGGTTGGATCACGCACTCCGTATGCCATCGTACTGAGCACTATATGCTGAGGCCACCAACAGTTGGGTGAAACTACTTGGTGGTCAAACAACAACATGGTCATGGAATATGAAGACTGTGACCGTTCCATTGAGCAAAGTGGGTAGGTGTAGCCTGCCTGGCTTGGGTCCTTGTGACCACTCAAAGTGTTGTGGTTTGGACTGTCAAGTTACTACGAGTTGGTTCATTCTCATGGTGCTGTGCACAATTTTGATTCAGATTTCAGATGCAGATCTGGAGTGGAATGAACAAAACTTCAAATAGACTATGATATCGCGCGACCTACATGAGTTTTGGAACTATGTTTGAGTCCGTGTTTTGTTCAATAAACCTTCTCTACGGATTGAGGCGAGGAGATTGTTCGCGTCATTTTCATGCGATTTTTTTGTTTGGTTTGCTGCACCATCGTTACCGCAGTTTATCCTTTTCAACACTTTCCGCTCGACTTATGTTCGATTTTTTGTGTTATGTTCATGGGCTGATTTGCAAGTTTGCTATACGTTCACGCTTTGAGCACACAGTTAAACATAACTGCCTCCGTCTGACCTGTTCAGGTCAGTTATTGCGTGTCAACCTGATTTTTTCCGTTTGTCCGTTTTGGTCTCCGACAAACACACGCAAGCCCGATTGAACGAGCTACATGCCATTCGATCGAGGACACCCGTGTCATTCGTACCCTCACACTGTTACGGAGCGCCACGCGTTTGCGTATGAAAACGATCAATAGGCTACATGTGACAATGGGGGTTCAGCTGGTTCATCAGGTCTACTATGTAATTGTGCTTAGTGACCTTTTGAGCATATGCTTTCCATCCTCTTTTGTCTCTTTAAGTTACATCTGGCTTACACATTTCTCTGTCAAAATATCGGTCTTTTCACATATGATTATCTTGTTGCTGATTCGTTTCATCTCATGAGAGGGATCGCATGGACAAGCTCTGGAACAGTAGAATTTGATTTTACGGGTAGTGTAAAGTTTAGGATTAATAAAGGCAGCTTAGTAAGTTTTGGCAATGTGAAAATACCTCAGCCGGTGTTCCTGGGTTTATTTTTGAGGACGCCTCGAGGTCTACTTTTGGCTTTGATTGTTACAGGTAATTTGATAGTTACTTCTCGTTTTCATCCTGTTGTTTCCAAAAGGTGTCCATCTTAATTGCTAAAAGTGTCGACTCAATATAAATACTGAACCCAGAACGATTCAAAATAAAGCGTTAGAGGCTGGAAAATTCGATAAACTTTTCTAAACTATCGACAGGATACGCTGGTTTGTTCACAGTAAAGTAATGCGATTGATGGGAGTGGGATTCTTCTCCCCGTAATAATTAACGCGGGAAATCTTGGTCCTAAAAATAACGCGGCGGTCCCCGTTAATTGCCTCCAAGACAAACGAAAAGACGAGCGTAAAAATCAACTTTGTTCCGCTCCGACAACGTACGTAACTGCGAGAAAATTGCAAGGTATTTATATGGTGCACAGCGAACATTCTCGAATCAGAAAATCGGGGGACAGACACCAAATAAGTGGTCAAGATCACTGAGCCACTAATGAGGATAGCGGAATGGGGGGCGAGCAGCTAAAAAAATGACGTAGGTTACCTCTTGGCTGTTCACGACATTTCTGCTCATTCTAATTGAATAAAAGCGCTTTCCTCGAGGAAGGAGACGGTTTTGGACGGATAGAGTAGACTTCTCTATCACCTCCTCCCTGAAGATTGTTGGGTTCAATCATAGGACCGCTTCCGAAGATCGACTTAAATGGGCTTGGCCGGTTTGCCGCATCTGTTTGTCCGTCATCTCTACTACACACGATACTTGTGCTCAGCGTCCTGAAACTGTAACATCGGTTCTGTCGAATGTTAAGTTTTCGTAGCACGTTCTTCTTCAAGACGGATGCGTCCAGTAATATATCGAGTTGTGCGGTTCTCTGCGGTTTCGACGGATCTGGTTCGCGTGTCGCACATATGCGGCTCCGCCGACTTTCATCTCATAGAAGACTGAACCTTTCTGCTGGACGACTTTTCCTCTCTTCCAGATCCTCGGTCCACAGAACATGCGTACAAAGACCGGCTCGCCGATCGTGAAGTATCGTACACGAGCTCCGTGTCTTCGATTGTACTGTCTCTCCATTCTTTCATTGCATCCTTCCCTCCTGTTTGAATGTGGGATCATGATATCAAAGGCAATTCTCAGTTTTCTACTGAACATACATTCTGCCGGCAACTTGCCAACTGGAACGTTCGGATTTGAGGTTGTCCGGTAACTGGTCAAGAATGTCTGTAAAACGTGATTTTGGGAACCCCTTCCTCTGACCTTCAAAATGATTTGGGGTTGTCCGATAATTGGTTAAGAAGGTGAGTACAACATGACTTGGGGGACCTTCTTTTCTGGCCTTCAACAATGCTCGTTTCATGGTGTCGACAAATCTTTCAGCTTGTTCGCTCAACTGAGGATGGTAAACTGGAGATCGCGCGTGTTGGATGCCTAGCCGTTGGCAGTCGTTTTTGAAGATGGAAGAGATGAACTGAGAACCGTTGTCTGTAACCAGTGTCTCTGACAGTCCGAAACAGCTGAAGAGTTCCGATAACTTCTGCATAGTGCCGTCCGTATTCGGCTGTCTTAGGTTGTGAACTTCCGACCACTTGGTGTAGGCGTCGACGATAACCAGGTACGTTTGCTCATTAAGGGGTGCAGCAAAATCCATGTGGAGCCTTTGCCAGGGTCAATGAGCTGCTGACCAAGTGTGTAGTCCACACTTCACGGGGTTTTTCGTAGTAAGGCAACACGATGTGCATATTTGGCAGTGCTTCTCAATTTGCTTGTCCATTTGTGGTCAGTGGGCAAAACTGCAAGCCAAAGACTTCATTCGATTGATCCCTTGGTGTCCACTGTGGAATTGCTTGAGCACCTGTCGTTGGAGGGCTTCCGGGATTGCTACTTAGTCGTCGAACATGACGCAGCCGTCCACGATCGTAAGGACCTCTTGACGATGGAAGTATTCCTGTAAGTGGCCATTGAGTTCTGCTTGTGGCCAAGTTGTGCGAGTGAACGTTATTACTTGCCTCAAAACTGGATTCGGTTAGGTTGCCTCCTTGATCATCTCTGCCGTCACTGGAAGTGCTCGAACAGCCTCCCTGAGAATAAGATGTACCTCAAGTTCAATGTTGATCGCTGCGATTATTCTATCTTTGTCGTTCGATGCCTATGATCCGATGAGTCTGGATAAAGCGTCAGCTTGGCCAAAACCAGTTGTCGAACGGTATTGCATCGGGAAGTCATAGGCAAAAAGCGTTGTTGCCCATGTTTGCAAACGATTGGCCGTGTGAACCGGGATTCTTTTCTTTGAGCCGAACACTGCGAACAACAGTTTGTCATCCGTCAATAAAGAAAAATGTCACCCGTACAACATTTTGTGGAACTTCTTCACTGCGAAGATTATCGTCAGGGCCTTCTTCTCGTTTTGGGTGTAGTTTCGCCCAGGGGGTGTAAGCGACCTTGATACATGTTCGATTGCCTTTAACTTCCCATCTGGAACGTATGTGATATCACAGCACCTATTCCGTAGTTGGATGCGTCTGCAGCCACGACAGTTGGTAGCGTCGGATCGTAGTGGGTAAGCAGGAGGTCTGAGGTCAACAGGGCTTTGATGCCATTAAAGGATTGTTGATATTCTCCTGACCACTCTCACGTGGCATTCTTAGTGAGAAGGCGGTTCATTGAGTTCGGATTCGATGGAGTTATGGGAGGAAAAAACTGTTGTGACTGACCAGCTTCAAGAAAGACCGTAGAGTTGGCACGTCCGTTGGAGGAGGCATCTTGTGTATGGCTTCTACATTGGACGCGTCAGATCGTCAGCCGTCTTTGTCTACAATGAATCCAGGGTATTTGCTTTTGGATATTCCAAAGCTGCATTTGTCGCCGGGAAACCGGAAGCCATACTCATCCAAACGAGTAAGAGTTTGGTCCAGCTTCTGCTCCATATTCTCTGCGCTTTCACCCATGATTAAGCAGCCGTACCCGAAATGTCCGTGAGCATCGTGCCCATCACCTGTTGGAATATGGTTGGCGCTGTCGCCACACCAAATGGTAGGTGGTTGAATCGGTGGAGTCCTTTGTGAATGTTAATTACTAACAATTCCTTGGACTCTTCAGTAACTGGCAATTGTAAATAATCTTCGGTCAGGTCAAGCTTCGCGAAACAGTTCTCGCCATTCGGCTTCGTGAAGAAATCCTCCGGAATCGGCAATGGATACTGATGCGTCTCGAGATCGTCATTTAGACCTGTGGAGTAGTCTACACAAAGTCGTATTGTTCCATTTGCCTTTTTGGCCAGGACGACAGGGGCCGCCCATGCTGAATAGTTCACCTATTCAATCACTCCAGCTTGCTGAAGACGTTCAAGTTCTTGCTTGGCAGTTGCCAGCGCAACGTAGGGTACTGGACGCTTGGGTTGGTAAAACTGCCTGGCGTTGGTTAGATGCTCAACCCAAAATGGCAGCCCGCTACAGTCGGTCGCTTGTCTACATTGAAGCAGTTATCAGTTCTTCCACCTTCGTTTAAACCGTTCGCATGGTCACCGAGTTGCCCCGAGTTACTGTAGATGGGTCTTCCACTCAGAAGTATGTAAGATGTAGAATTTCGAATCGAATATGGGAGAAGGCGTACATTATGCGTGCTCTCTTTCATCAGTTCAGTGAGTCGGACGTGGGCGCACGAGCTGTCGTTTCTCCGTATGAATTTTGTCTAATACTTTTACGGATTAATCTGCCTTCACGTGGTACGTGAGCCAATAATTAACACATCGACTGGTTTGTTTTCTGTAACAGACTGCGCTTTCTGCTGTGCACTTTTAGATCCAAAAATAAGGCACGCCTGCCAGTCGATAGGTTTTATTCACACTATCGTGGGTAACACAATCTGTCATAATCTGTACGACTTGTGACGGTATAAATGCCTTGATCACCAATCCTGACATGAGTCTGTTCACGTGTTCTGGCTGTTAGGACCGTTTCTGAAAAAAGAAGCTGGTTTTCTTTTGACCTATCACGAAAGTTCGTAGGCTAATACTTTATTATTGTCCACTGTCGTCGGTTACAGCTCTGTGGATTTAATCAACTATGCCATAATATGCCCTAATTGCTTTTTCAACAATGGATTGTCACCATGTTACGACATGCCGCTGACGCCACTGGTCAAAGTTCCAACGAGCTCAAAGTTCTTATAAATATCGAGTCAAGTTAATGTTGAACTATTCCTTTTTTTTTCTCTGTCTAGGTTCCCTATCCAGCACTTTGCGTTTTATCCCCGTACAGTTGTTGAAAATCCGAGAGTCATCTGTAGCCAGTTGTCTGATTAAAGTTCCCTGATGTTAAATTGTTGCATTGAATCCCTAATTCCAGATGATCTCTTGTTTTCAAATGTGTCTAAGCCTTTTTTGACACTTGGTAGTAGCCACGCTATGCGTCTTATCGTGCTTAAGTTCCCAATTGTTCCGGTTCGTCACCTTTCAGCCTAATAACACAACTCACATCAGTGCATCCTCTGGCCTAAATAGAACTATGCAAATGCATTCTGTTCTTAATGCTCATACATTTGTCAACTGCAAGTTAGATGTTCTCTGTTTCCAAGACCTCTAGCTTTCTCTTCGCGTCGCTGTGTTTACCTACCATGCATACCATCTAAGTGTATTTGCTAACATGGTCTGTGGTTTTCATTCCTTTTATCACGTGACGCATGTTTTTTATCGCATCACCGCAACTCAGATTTTCTGCCATTCTGCACTTCCGACATGACTTTCTCTGAACCTCACCAATCCGAAATTGTGTTGGTTAAAGTTTTGTTTTGAGACGTTTGTCTTAGCCAATGTTGTCACTATGTGGTTTGCATCCTACCCGCGTAAATAGACTATAACTTATATTTATGAAATTTCAGTCTGTTTCTTCTCAGTCACGGTTAACTACGTTTGTTGGTTAACTGCCGCGTTTCTAGATTTGGGATATCTCCATATACCAAACTCTCGTCATCGTTCGTATCATTTCCTTTGTTTTTGTTGGCATCCTTGATACGGTGTGAAAAGCAATGCTGACTTTCCACTTCATCTCAGGCAAACATCGACTTTTTCTATCTGAATTGCGATAAGCCTTTCCAGTTAGTTAGGTTTTCCATGACAATCTAGAAAACAAATTTGATTTATCACGTTCCACTCAGAGCGCACGTCTCTATCAGTCATTAAATCTGTGATTTGCACACGTGCGATATTGGTGAACGATGTGCAACTGAACACTAAGACCGTAGTCCTGTTCAATCTCCTCGTATTACCGATTGGTTGACGTCAACCCTTCATTTACGCCCGACTAGACGTCGAAGTTTGTTACAACATCACAGGTAAATACAGTTCCGACCTGTGAACCAGGCATGGATTGAAAGTAGACTTGTTGATATATCGTTGCATTCGGGTCGCTACTATACACTCAACCTTGGTGTACTTGTTCTTTTTTATTCCCGCGTAATTCGAAACCATTCGACTTGTGCCTTCGGCCTGAATTTTCCTGTAAATTTACGATGGAGTAAGCACCTCCAAAACACAATAACTATTCCGTGCGAAAATGTTCGAGAGGCGTTCAGTACATGGGGGTTGTACCTTGAAATATTCACAGTTCGCTACGGAGTGTTACCTTCGTGCGTGTTTGTGTGTTTACCGAATTTTCACTGGGAGAACAATCACTGTGGAGGGGACACTTTTATTTTGCCTTGTGAAGCCTGTGTACGAACTTAGGTGCCTGAGGATTCCACCTCTGTATCCAACTGTTGACGACGACTTTGGTCCTAATTCCATTCGGTCCCCTCCCTAGTGAGACTGTTGCGTTTATCCGCACGATTATATCCTACCAACTGCGGTATCCACTCTCTGTGGAGTAGCTGATAAGTTCATTCTTCAAACAGCCTGGATTGTTCCTTACCGTTCTTATATCGTCGGTTTTGTGCGAGTATATTTCACTTACAGTTCAAATGACGGGATTAGCGGTGGATGTCAACTGTCAATTGTATTGCGTTGTACCCTCAAAAGATAACTGGCCTGCGAATTTGCTTACTGCATAAAACCCCGTAAGGGTTGTGTGAAAACGCACGACAATGAACGCTTGCGCTGATCTACATGGTTCATGTATACCTATACAAAAAGGGCAGCAGTACCTTGTCATTCGTCTTGATGACACGTCATCATCATCATCATCGTCATAGACAGCAATTTATCAGTGATTAGCAATGCTGTTTAACTGCCACACAACCATGGACAAAAAAGCAAACCGCGTACAAAGAAAAAAAATGGGCGGAGAGCAAGGGGCTTGGCTACTGGAAATAGCTATGTCTACATTCGAACATACAGCAACAAGGAGCCCACATCCTGGGAAAAAACAACCGGACTATAGGTGAAAGTAAAGGGTCATCAACAAGACAGCGTCCTAGCGACTCTCACTGCACCGGAGAAATAACGCTCTGTAATCAGAGGTGTCCCAAATGGGCGAAAACCGCCCTAGCCTACAGATACACGCCTCTATTCCATTCCCTACACCACCACCACCACCGCCGCCGCTTATGCAGCCTAACAGGTACACAAATCGGTCGGTCAGCAACCTCTAAAACCTTTATCCAAAATTATATCTACATAATCACACCAATCTTGCAGAAACAGTTTGCATTTTGAGGCTGCAAAGCGAATTCCGGAGTGATCAGCAGAATGCGAAATGGCGTCTAGCATGTTCTGTGCTACTTGGAAAGTGTCAAGCAGCAACATCTTGTCGTCAGCATAATCAAGATGAATCAGTCTCCCACCAGGTAGGAAGTCCACGTCGGCA
Organism: Paragonimus westermani; assembly: GCA_008508345.1. Taxonomy (NCBI): domain Eukaryota; kingdom Metazoa; phylum Platyhelminthes; class Trematoda; order Plagiorchiida; family Troglotrematidae; genus Paragonimus; species Paragonimus westermani. The sequence goes on along the minus strand of QNGE01005224.1, from coordinate 38,072 downwards.
TTTGGTGAGTGCCGGAGATAGTCCTGCAGTATTTCGTCTATCACAAAATTCACCACGACTGATGAAAACGGACAGGCTCGACTGATGTCGCTCATGGTGCTGAAACTGTCAGATAGTTCACCGTGAACCGTAACCTGAGCTGAGATATGGGAATGAAACGTCGATGGTATGCTCGTATACTTGATCAGTACATTCTTGCGTTTAAGCCACTCTAAAAGTGTGTTCCGTCTGGCTTCTAACAACTCTAAGGATGTCTCCGATATCCATTATCCGTTCATCCCATGTGCCTCCGTGCCACATGCCACTGTACCTGCTTCACAAATGGCCTGTGTGATTTGGGTCCAGCAGCTATTAGGATCTTCGGAGTGAGAATCATCAAAGCAGATTTCTGAGCTGGTTTGATGCCTATGCTTTACCGATGGTATAGCCAGTTTCCAAAACAGCCCGCCGTTGCTGTCGGTGGGGTTGTTGTCCAGTAGAAGTATGGACGAAATGCATGATCTGAGTCCAAGTACGTGCTCCAATAAGAACGACAGTTCTGAATGGAACCGCGCAACCTATAACTAACAGCCATGTTGCCTATCTGAGACCAGGCCTGATTCGGAGAGGGAGGGCACCAAGTATAACAATGACATGCACCATGTCTGAAACTGGTACTGGCTAAAAATAGCTTATGCTCAGTGCACAGCTGTATTAATCGCCTGCCATTGTCCGAGCGATGTGATGTTGTCCGAAGCGTGCCACCCAAACGGGACTCGGTGTGACCAAGGCGGCCGACCTCGGTGTTCATGTCTCCGGCCAGAACGTTTATATCAGGACCATGTGTCTACTGGAGTGGAGCGGCCAGATATGAGTGAGAGGCGTTTTTGACGCTGACGTCACTACATTCAGTAGGAGCGTAATGAGTCGATTTCTGAAAGTCTTGTGTCTGCAGCTGGTCCTAACAGTGCTTGTCAAGCGGACAGCACAATGTCCACTGTTAACAGGAATCCAATCTGTTAATGCGGCTGCGGCCGTCGTGTCGTGGACTATACCTACTCCAGTCTGACCGATAACGGCGGCTGTAGGGTCACGCGAAGTGTATAACCAGTATTGGGTGGACAATGCGCGCGCTGTTAGTTCCATACGTTGACTAATGTCCCGGAATCTAGTCTCTGAGGTACAGTAGACATCGTCATTCAACGATTCTATTGTGCATGCAAGGGTAGCATGCTGACCTATCTGTTTTAGTGTGTGAACGTTCAGAGCACCTGTATTACTTCGGATTGTAGGTGTAAACAAAGGAGGAGAGAGTTCTGAGGTTGAATGATAAGAGGTCGGACTGACTGGCACAGTGTTACTATGGCTAGTTATGTTTGCTGTGGGACCTGGAGAGCAATTATCAGGGATGGAGATCGGAAGGGTCCTGAGAGGTGAGTTTGACAGAACATACTGAGAAGGATCAGCGGTAGCACGTTTTCGTCTATGCATCATGTTGTATGCAACACATTGGGTGATCGGGTTTGTTCTGCTAGGCTGCTTGTAACCCCTCATGTTTTTGTCGTTGATTTCTAGTTGTCAAATGCGTGCGTTATGCGACTCTCAAACGATGCTGTATGTTTCAAAACAGCATCTTACGAATATTCCCGTCGCCCATATGTTTGTAACTGCTTGATCCATTACGTTTGCCTTTCCTATCTGACATGCTCGCTGTTCTCGGCATAGTGTCCACTCGAGATAAACCACATCCGATTTCGACTATCTCCTTCACATGCTTGTCATTGCGTCGTAGTACTCTTAGAATTATGCGTACTAACTTCTTCATGCGTTGTACGTGTGTAGTGTACTGAACGGGGTCACTGTGAACAAAATGCTAGAAGTGTCGTTCTTGTCCTTTACTCATTGTGTGATTGGGATACGAAAGTGCAGCATGTCTTATAACAGGATAGCTTGCTGAGGGCTCGACATCAGGAAAACACAGGTGTCGGAAAACGAAATTAAAGCGCTTTGGTTTGGTGATGCATCTAGTGTAAGACTAATTAATTCAAATCGTTGCATACCACTTGAGGTTTTCAAGGCACGTTGGAGAGGCGGTTAAGGTTCCTCTACTGACCTACCTATTGCCCTATCGGTGGCATCCTTATACCCTGAGAACTTGTACCTGTGTTATCGACAGCAAGATGAACTTTGCTAAAGGAATGTACGAAGTACGCTCCCAGCTGCATGTCATCCGATAACAGAGGTACATCGGGCGAATGGCTACTGCGAACGTGCTTTCTCTCGAGAGGACAATTCGGCGTATCCACGGACAGTGAACAAACTTCAATACGGAACAGAATTTGTCATTTTCCCGACTCTCCCAACCCTGAAGGCGACTGCCACCATGGCATTCGTATGAGTGGTTACTGTGTTTTATTTCTAAACCTAAACGACCTTAGGATTCTGTCCCGATCTCTCGTCTGTGTTCTCTTTGAGCTGATGCGTTGTGTTATATGTGACCGCTCATTTGACCACCTCAGCTGAACTTCACTCTGTGGCATCGTGAGGGAATACCCTCTGTGTAGAAGGCAAGGTTGAGGCGTCTACAGTATACTTCACACACACACCTGTCGCAAAATGTTATCACGATTTAATTTATGTATAGACCGCTTTTTTATTTCTCTCTTTTTATACTTGCAGCTGAGACAAGAGACACTCGAGAATTTGAAAACACTGTGCACTCTGAATATGCCGACAATACGGATGAAGATCAGTTCTTCGATGCCGTTTCTCTTCAGAGCGCGAATTCCTATGAATTGTTAAACATCCCAGAGCAGTCTCAGAAAATCACTGCACTCAAGTCGCTTGGTTTGCCGCGTTCAGAAGGTATTCGAGCATCAGTTACGAGCTTGGAAAGTCTGAAGAATGCCGAGGAATCATCTGGCTCCGATAGTTGCAGTGAAGAACACTCCAGCCCCACACGAATCCATCGAGGCAATCGTCCACTTTGTTCAATACCGGTAGGTTGTCTCGCGGTCGTGTTTGCTAACCACTAAAGCCTGTTGCGTTCCATTGTGATTTCTTGCTCATGAATGTGGTATGTGTTACGACTAACTGGATCCACTCGCGTTCAATTTTGTCCTAAGAGTAGTGTTGAGCTTTGTGCTTCGATTTTTGTAATACCAAGTAATGATAAGTTCCAATTTGCAATATCCGTTTTCTTTTGGAGGGTTATTTTCTTGAGTTGCCATGCTAGAGTTCACACGGTAACAAGTTGTGCTTTGTGCCGATCGTAGTTGGACCATACATATCGCCTATGGCGCTGCAATACTCGGAGCTAGGGACTTCGAATAGTCTTGAGACTTGTGTTTACATTCCAATCCTTCTCGTGAATACCGAAGAGGAGGTCTTGTACTTACCACCGTTGAATATTTCCTCCCATGGTACGTGAACGTTTCTCTGCAGAGTTATTTCAATAGTGAGGAGATTAGTGTTTATCATTGGCTGATGGAAATCCACGTTTATGGTCGCAAATCGTAATCTGATCGACCGAATGCACTACTATGAGCCTAACGAATGTTACGACGATATAACATTCCAATTTTGCGTCCAATCTTAATGTTACACTTTAGAACAACGCCGGATTGGTGTACTGTTGGATTGTGTTAGGGTTTGGATAAATGGTGAATCGAGGATTTCCTCATCACAAATGCGCTAAGTCCAAGCTATGGAATCGGCGAAAGTATTCAGTGTTCAGTCCCCAAACACGTCAAAGGCAGACATGCCTTACTTCGTTTCTCAGCGCGCACACTTTTCACTTTCTTGGATAACTGAATCGCCACAGCTTTTCGTTCCTGTTCAGCAGACAAAATCGGTGGCAAGGACATGGTGCGTCATTGATGACACTTTGTCTGTCCGCCGGACCTATGGAACTGGTGACGGCATAGTATTACCGCCCCAATTACCAAATGAGCAGCTCCTCTTGTTCAGACGGATATCGCGTCTGTATTGCCGCACTCTGTTGCGCTTCCTTCAACTCCTCCGTACATCTTGGACTCTGTTCTCTTCCAAACCTGTCTGGTATTGTTCAAGTTCACAAGGTATTTTGTGATCAGAAGGTTTCAATTGCCAACCTTTCGAACGTTGCTTTTCGTGTACCATTATGACATGTAGGTCATTCGTGGTGACTGTGCTTCGGCCACTTCACTTATTGCTTGGTGTGTTTGCTCACAAGTTATGACGCATCAGTGTTGAATGTTAGGGTTTAGATATGTGTGTTCATTGAATAGGTTCTACCTCTATCCTCTTTTTACTTCTGAACCAAAACTTGATCTTCTTTCCATAGTTGTATGGACGGCCGGTGTGTTGTTACTGCCACTAAACATAGACATGCTGGACATGCCAACAGGAAGAACAAATCTCCCTAACAAGAGTGGCACTGGCTTCTCTAACAGTTGCGCTTCCTCTCACCTATAGGCCAGTGGTCACGAAGGCCAACTGTTTGCCGGACGGTACTGACTTTTATTCTGCACCACTTTCGGCAGCATGGTCCGCTACAAGTAAACATTTTCATTCAGGCCCTACTCTTAAAGCCGTGATGTCAAGACCTCCTTTCTTCGAACCCATGTCATATACACGGAACGATCTCTAACCCAACCTAGATCGTAAAAAGCACGCATAGCCCGGCAAGCTATATGTTGGTATTCGCAAAAATTGTACAAGCCAACGAAGCTCTAATGATGATGATCTGGTGTTTCTGGCATGCACCACCTTCATCCACTGGTCTGGATTTTCTGAATATTTAGTGTTACTGGCATAAAACTATTCATGTTGTAGTCATTGCTTGCATTTCGTTAATGATGGGGTTCGAAGGCAGTATGTACTGTCTTGTGCGGCGACATTTTGGTCCTATCCCAACGGTTACGTGTGCACGTTGTTACGGTCAGACGCCTGCTCACAATCCTTCCGCCTGTAGTTTTCATCTTTACCTGGAACATAGTTGGTTATTAAGTTTGATTTGCAAGTTTGTTTTGTCACACCTTCTCGGTAGTATCGATCACTCCTCCTCTTGGAGACTCTGTGATCATGTCCCTGTCACCGCTGTTGTACTCGTGATCCAGCTCACCAATTTTAAGTGCACCGAATTGTTCTTCCTAATGGTTCGTGTGTTTAAGTTCATTTGTGTATTCTTCACTTATTTGTGACCGCTATTCCAGAAGCTGATCGTCGCTGTTTAGATAACCGTTTTGAATCCCGATTGCTTTCACTTCCTTCTAAGTGTTGATAACCGTGTGATAACCATGGGATCACTCATTAAAAGCTATGTAAGAAACGTTCTTCCATCTCAGTCAGGCTTTGCATTCATTTCTATCGCCTGTTTGCAGGATTCCGAGTAGGTTTTCAACTTAACCAGATAAATGTAGTCGTTTTTACTATTTCGCCAGATTCCATTACGAAGCGCATTTACTAGTTTGAGCTTATCGACACTCCCAGTTTAGCCACCTATTATTGTAGTCTTTCTGTTCCCACTTGTTCTAATCAAGCAGCCCTTGGAAAAGCCGAAGGAGTTACCGGTTTCATCTGCTCATCTACCTGCGACTCAGGGTATCAGGAAGCGACGTTCGACCATTCCACCTTCGCCCAAAATCGCACTCAATCTATGGAGCATCATCAAGAACGGAATTGGAAAGGACATTACAAAAATTCCTCTTCCGGTAAGCACCACGAGACCCATTGAAGTCCTTATTCTGTTCCTCCTATCAACCCAGCGCTTTGTGTTCTGACTAACTTTTGGTCTGAAAAAGTTAGTCATCTCTTGTCTTGTTGCCTGAAGCACACTGCTCCCGCACGCCCATCATACATATATATATACATATATATGTATATATATAGTTGGTGCATAGATGTTTAATTGAGCAATGTGACCAGAACAGATGCCGAAAAGGTAGGAGCGACCAACATTTGTATGGAGCGCCTGCCATGTTCAACGTAAGACTAACGACTATTGGGATATATATATATATATATATATATATATATATATATATATATATATATTACCACACCAGTGATATGTCCGCACGATGAACAGTTTACCCACTGCTTACCTTGATCAGAAATTCTCTAACCCTTACCTCGTTTTCTAGCAGGCACCTCAGTGATACATGAACCCAGAGTACCTTCTCATTCCATCATTTTCGTCGTTCTCTGTTTGGAAGGCTCTAACTCTGCAGTCAATTTTCCGGGAGTGTTTTCTTGGAAACTTCGGTTCAGATAAAATGCCAAACTACCGGTGATCATGCTGTACGAAACTTTCCGGTGTTCAGTTCATCGCATACAGAGCTTTATTCAGTGAAGTCGATGTTCTTTGCGTACATGGAACTAGACATTCTGTGTATCTGCAAGAGGGATGTTTGACCTACCTCAACGGATGTCACACACTTTCTATCAGATTTGTCAGCTTTGTATTCAACGATGTTTCCATACCTCCTGTGACTAGTGAGTTGTTGCCTGCATTGCAGGTTTTGGACACTCATCGTTATTCTAAAGTCACCTTTGGAGCAAATAACAAGTATTATACCTAGCCTCTAATACATGAAATGCTTCAGAGCTTCAGCCAGGTGTCACTCCAATCGACAAGCATGCAAGTGATTAGCAAGTAAGTGAACTTCTTAAGGGATACATGCTAACAGCCACCCGTTCCTTGTTTATGTTCACTTATTGTCTACTCATTTATCCAAACGTGTTCCTTGAAAGTCTTATATACCCTTAGATAAAGCACACATTTAATTGTTTTGCATTTAGCCCTTAAGCGGTCGCCTAAAAATGTTTCAACGCAGCAAACAAATCACTTTTGGCTTTGAGGCATTTAGCTCTGGGAGGTGCGCTGGTTGTGCGACCTAGTGGAACCCACTGACAATCTGGATTGGTCTGCGGATTTTAACATCCAATCGTTCCACTACTGTAGACGCAACCATTATTGAATCCTCGGCTGACGTCACGACTCCATGCTCTTGTCCATGTTGACCAAAGTCATCCTGATAATCTAGCTTGTTCGATTATTGTCATGGACGGTCATCGTAACCAACATCACCTCATTGTTATTCGATATCGCTATTCTTGGTTGTTTGAGAGCATTGCTCAGTCCTGTTCACTTACACGGTACCAAACACCGAGAACGGCGGTTTGTGCTATCTTCCGTGAGTGCCCACTTGCAAACTAGACACCTAGCATTTTCTCACTTCCCGTTAAATATAATGGTCCCGATGTCGTGACGCACTCTTTGATACTACCCATTTCTTAGTATATTGTTATCGTGTGACGAGTTTCAACCCCCAAATACCCCCCTACTCACTGGAAGTGCTGCACGTCGCTCATACGCAGCGCTCCATCAAGCTAAACTCGAGACTCATTGACATCTTCTAACATTGTCAAGGTCACAGTCGCTTGTTATAAAACTTCTGCTCGGACTTTCCCCTATGGTCACATGTGACTTGTTAAGGGTCGAGTCTTCTTGGTGGAGACAGAAACCTGCGAGTCACTCACGGTTTTCATCCGCTACCATGACAGGCGTCATTAGCACTCATTTTGAATATCAGCGATCCTCAGTTGGCATATATGAGGTTGTTCCTTACACTCTAGGGTTTACTTCTCTCACGGCACATCGGTTCGGAAACTTGGTTGGTGGGTCTACACGAGTATCGAAGTGCTCTGAGTACAGACAGAGTTTGTGCTTTTAGATCCATTATAGCTTCGATTAACGTTGTATGGAATAACACACACACACACACCACAAATTCACTCGATGTCTCACCCAATCATCCCACCATTATTCTTCGTCGAGTTCGCACGTGTACACGACAAGGACGCTGCGTTTTCATTCTGCCCCGAACGAACTAGGCGTAATTACTAATCTGTTGCGCTCATTCCTAGATATACAGGTTTAAAGCGGTTATGGTTGACTGTCATATGACGCACTTGATCGCATGTAGTCTGACTATTGAGGGTAACATGACACTGCTGCGTGTTCTTTACATTAATCGTGCATCTGTTGCACGTATGTTCAGGTACGTTTTCTATTCGATGCTTGGTGATGGTTCTCAAGGCATGCGGATCAATTCCATACGTCGAACGCTGCTCGGTTGTTTACAATCAACTGAGCTGCAACTCGGTAATTCTGGTATGGTCTACAATGGCTGTGTCATGCCTACATGCATACTGGTCTGCAGTCACGTGCTCTTTGGTATCAACTGGTAAAACGTCGATGATTGCCTTTGGTGGACTTTCCGCGCCTCCTCCCCAAACCTCATCCGCAGGATTTGTTGTCAGTGCGCAATTGAAGTAGTGTTTTGTTCGGCTGAATGAGCGCTTTGTTGGCATAGCCGTTACATGCACAAATAGTTACAAATAATTGCTCGGGAACGTTTTCTGCAGATCCTGATACTGAAGGATATCTGTTCATATGTGTCACGAGTGTACCCATAGAGAACACATGACAGGTCTTTGCCAAAGAATCCAATACATGGTAACGTCCTGTCTACTTTGTTGACGTTAATTGCATGGCTAACAAATGTCCCTGTTGTTGATATACGTGATATCGAGAAAGCTATAGTTTTCAATGTGAAACGAACGATTATGCTCATTTCAGACGCCACCTTGTCATCTTCCCCAATATACTGCTGTTCTCTTCTGTGATCATACACAAATCTGGTGTCTGCGGGAGGGCTGCCTTCATTTTCAGCTGCTTCGAATAACTTACCTCCTCCTCAAATTGTTCATTTGAGCTGTTAAGTAGTCATGACAACCCGTATTGCATTCTTTTCCTTATTGACAGCCACTGTTGGTTTACAACACACCTTATAACAACAGATTGGCCACTTGGCTCCATTTCCAGTTTTACAACGGTGCAATATTTTACTATCTAGCTTGTCAACAAAGTTTTTCGCAAAGGGCATGTGTAATGTACCATATATAGCACAAGCAAAGCAGATCAATCTACAGCAAAGGCGATGATGTGCGTTTAGGTCGGACTTTAGCCTGAGCGCACCTATTTACGTCAATTTTGGGTCACTAATAATAACCAGTTAAGAGTGATGTTTTAACCTTGGTTATATTCTCAATTCACTTTACTACCAGTATCGAATGTAGGTCTGCGGTTATTTACCACAGTTTCTGAGAATCATCCGCCGTGTGCAGCCAAGGTCCAGCATGCTTCACCTTACTTTCCCTGCATGGCCTCATTTTTGACAACACCCTTTGCCGTACACCATTTTACCTCAGGGCGTAAAGTTACTGACAACATCTCTGTTCAACACTCCAGTACTGCCTAATCCTAGTTTTAAACTTTACTTTGCTTCTGTGAAAGTTAAGGTGCTTGCCGAAGATTGTTAGGTGGCTACGCCTGTGCTCACCATCGACTATTGCACGTTGCATGTAACAGTCACGTTCCAAGATCAAAAAAGTGCTCTTCCCAGTGGCTTGCTGCTTATTTGTGGGAAAGGTTGCCCTTGCGACAAACAAATATCGTAAGACAATTAGGGAAAAACTCAAGTTGTCTAACAAAATGATGGTTTATTTGAATATTGCCGAGTGAGTGGTTAAATTGAGTAGCCTCCCAAGGCGGGCGTCACTAACTTCTCCGAGGAGCATTGATTTACGTTTGGCTTGCATGCCGTGAAAGAATTCACATTACGTGAGCGTACAAGGAATAAGACGTTAGTATAAAGCCGTTCCACTTACTACTGTCCACGGTGGATATGCTCAACTTCGCATCGTGTTTCTACATAATGCATATTTGATTTTTCTAAACCACGTAGGCTTTTGCTCCAGCGATCATGGATGACCAGTCAGTCCTTGTCTGGAAGACAATTATGCTACCAATGGAAATTTAATCTCTTAATGTATTTGTAAGACGGTATATGTCTACCCGTTGTTAGTAGTGTAAAAATGGTCACTAGCTCTTGTAACTGGATCCATGGCCTACGAACGCGTAAACAGACAGCGGCATAACGGTTAGTTAAACGGCGGATAACGGTACGACGGTCAACGGTAATGAACAGCGGGCTACAGAGCGTACACGACTGGTTCGTAACTTTCCGGCCAACCCAACTGTCCGAGTCTAACGCATGAACACAGATAAGAGACTGGCCTCTGAACAGGGTTCTTTTTATGTCACTCAATCTGAAGGTCAACAGAGTCAGAAACCCGTTCATATTTATGAGGGTTGGGGCACAGTTCAAAAGAGTGGATTAGACAGAATTTTAGACAGTGCAGGGTAGGCGTGTAGTTAAGATGACAACAACAATTGTCACGACGGCTGAGCCACTCTTGAAGACCGGAGAAGTACATGACCCTAGCAACGGTGAAAGCTCATTCACATGTGCACTTTTGTTAGTCTTTTTGTCAAACAATGTTTTTGGGAAACTGGCGACTTTCCCGATACCAGCATAACAGCTCCTCTGTCTGACTGCTACTGTCCGGCTTGTTTGGTCTCGATGCAATTTATGATCACTATAGCCCGCTCTATGGACCATCGGCGCACGCAAGTCTGTCGACCATCTTGCTGTACGATTAATCATCCCCACAGTAATCTTTTTAGCTTGGTCCCTCGAAGTATCCTTTACATGACCCTGTTCCACAGTTGTTGCTTATTTATCACCCACAATCTCCTCGCAGCAGTCACCAGTCACTAATACGCGTGACTGCTATTCGGGTTACCCCCTCAAAAACCTCTTGTTCCATCATCCAACTTGCACTAGAATCGCCCTTAACGACCTGAGCGATACCTTAACCACAATTGTTCGTTGCTAACCAGAAGGAGACGACAGCTCTATGACCTAGTTAAAAAAGAGTGTCGTTCATCCGATGAACCAACCTGGAGCGACGTGTGCTGGATATGCCTCTTACTGGTTACATCAGAAGTCTATAACACCTTCCGTTGGTGGCCATTGTCTAATGGCACAAATCAGCAGGGAAAATCGTACTCCCGGTGTGAAAGTGGGATAGGTTCATTCTAGTATGCTCAAATGTCATCAAGATCAATATCAAATTGCAAGGGAGTAAGGAAACTTCAAGATGTGAACCTAATTACTTGGAAACAAGCAACTTGCAATCAATCCACTTGAAGTGTCCAGGATGCGCGAAGGGCTCTCAAACCAAGAAGATGCGGTACCAGCAACTGCATAGAAAGCTCTATGACTGGTTTACGAATGTCAGAAACAAAACTCACCAATTTCTGGTTTACCGGTTCTAGTGATCATCAAAATGCCCCCTGAGGTCGAATACAGCAGGTTTTCTCCGGTTAACTGTCAACATCTTTTCAAAAGAACCACATCTACTCACGTGCTTTTCTTGGTGAAGTACCAGGTGTGTTGACTGTCTGGATTGTTTGGCTATGTGCGGTTTAAAGTGGAAAGTTACTAAATGAAAAACGTTCAACTTAATTGAGGCTGTACTCTTTTTTGAATGCTTTCGGACTAAAACTTCGTATCAAATGGTGGGGAATGCTGAAGTAAACCGCATTGTAAGTAACAGATCACTGTTCTGTACGCATGCAGCACACAGGGTAAGAAATTGAATTTGTTAGCCCAGAGAACTGGAGAATCTTTAAAAAGTCATCTGTCAGCTTTGTGTTTGATTCACGAGACGAGTTTAAAGAAGTGAATGACAGAGCTCTTCCAGTCTTTACTGAGAATATCGAATAATATAGTCATCATCATCATCATCATCATCCCCATCATCATCGTGATAGGCAGCAGTACATCAATGGTTCTCATTGACGCTTAGTTGCCATGCAACCATTAATGAGAAAACCTCTACAGGAAGAAAGAGAGGAGAAGGGACCTAACTAGTAAAGTTAACTACCTCAGCATTCAGTCATTCAGCACCGAGGTGCCTACACCTCGTAAACAAACAAATGAGCTGGAAGGGAAAGCATAACGTCATCACAAGACGGCCTTCTTACGGCTCTTGTTGCCCCGCTACATCTCACCAAACGTCTTCATCCACCGACTCTGTCAGTCATGAATTCCTCAGCTCGAGAGACGAAGCCGACCTAAAATGGCCAACCCTTTGGTGTATAACTTCGTCTCTGTGTGCCAGGTCATCATCTGTCCATCTTGCACCTTACGCCAGTCGGTCGCAGCATCGGTAAAGTACGTTCGGTCTGGCAGACGAGTAACTAATATCTTTAACGCATAGACTAACCATCTGAGTTTGCGTGAACGTAAGGATTGAACGAAAAATGTCGCTTGGCAGTCACCTCCAACTACTCGCTTTCTAACCTCTTCGTTGCTAATTGGTTGATGCCATCCTATGCAGGCAATCGAATACAAATATCGACGGTCGAATTCCTGAGGATGGTTCATGTCTTCTACCCTAAGTGTCCTTGTTTCGCTGGTGTAAATTAATAAAACCCTCATTATCCCCTTATACGTGCCATCTTTAGGCTTTAGAGAAGTGGGTTTCTGTCACTAGAAGTTTCCTAGATTTCCAACGACTGCTCTAGCTTCAGAGATATACACTTCTGTTTCATTTTCTGTACCCCCGCAGCTGCTGATGCAGATTCACAACTACACAAACCGGTCAAAAACCTCTGTAATTTCATTACCCAGCATTAAATCTGCATAACTGCAATGACATTGCAACGTCACCTTGCACTTTAAGGCTGTAGAGCACATTCCAAAGTATTTAGCAGAAAGCGAACTGATGTCTCGCACTGTTTGTGCTGCTTTAAAATGGTCAAACAACACATTGTCGTCAACACAACTAAGATCAACCAGCCCTCCACTAAGCAGATGGTCGACGCCGGCATCTTGTAAGTGTCACAGACAATCCTTCATTATTTCATCAGTGAAAAAATTAGACAAAAATGATTAAGGTAAACACCCTTGATGTAAGCTGCTATTAGTATTGAAACTGTCAAGGTGTTACATTGTAAGTTGTAATGGTAACAAAGTAGAAGCTGGAGGCCAGCTAAGTTGACCCTCACAGTGTTCCGCCCTGCGCTCTAACGTTTGGAACTTATTGTGGACGAGTTTGCCATCCGCCTTGCTCGTAGTTCCACTGACAGCACAGACAAGCCTGGAGAGTCTGCCAGTATTTCACGAAACAATGCCCAGGCTCACGATCGACGATCGTGCTACGCTTGAGCTTCCTATGGGCGCCCCCCCCCTTTGAAACTTGTTTTATGTACTGAAAGGCGAAATGCTCCGTCTGATGTCTGATCACTTTAAGGATTTTTCTGAAATCCAGTGTTTCTTTAACCTTCGAACCACTGTGCTAAATAGGGTAATACGTTCTTCATGAACAAAGTATGAGATTCAGGTCAAGTAGCTGTTAGGATGTTCAAGCTGAGAACTGCCAAGGTTGCATTCTAGGCTAGTTTGATACATATGCTTTACCGACAGTATGGCCAGTTTTGCAACAGCCAGTCGTTTTTGCCGGTGGGGTAATCGACCAACAAAAGCGTGGACGAACCACATGATCTGAGTCCAAGTACGTTCTCCAATAAGAACGACAGTTCTGAATGGAACCGCGCAACCTATAACTAACAGCCATGTTGCCTATCTGAGACCAGGCCTGATTCGGAGAGGGAGGGCGCCAAGTATAACAACGACGTGCCCCATGTCTGGAACTGGTACTGACCAAAAATAGCTTATGCTCAGTGCACAGCTGTATTAATCGCTTGCCATTGTCCGAGCGATGTGATGTTGTCCGAAGCATGCCACCCAAACGGGACTCGGTGTGGCCAAGGCGGCCGACCTCTGTGTTTATATCTCCAACCAGAACGTTTATATCAGGACCATGTGTCGACTGGAGTGGAGCGGCCAGATCTGAGTGAGAGGCGTTTTTGACGTCGACGTCACTACATTTAATAAGAGCATAAACAGGAACAGTGGAAATATTTCTGGAGATTTTTTCAGCCGCCTCCAGTGGGATTGGCTGACGTGTTTATGCGTTCAGTCAAGCAAACGTTGACCACTTGCGAACCCTGTGACCGACAAACGACCTAGATAAAGGCTGCAGAGTGTGCTCATTTAGGATTTTTGTGTGGTAGTCTATATAGCTTGTAGCTCCGCGTCAAACCTTTTCCCATCGATCTGTGCTACATTCTCAAGGGTTTCCCATAACAGAAACAGCCACCAATTGATCACATTTTGTCTTCATGTCGAAGTGTGCTCCTCTCGATTAAATCATGTTTGTCTTTGCTCCTCTGTCTTGCTGGCCGAGTAAGTGAGCGGCGTAATGTTTCAACCTGGAAGATTCCAAGCCGCTGTGCCCCGCAATTTACGATTTTTTGCTATTGCTTGTCTTCTACTGAAACTAATGTCATTTTTTATTATGTTCACTATGTGTTTGTTTGTTCGAATGCATTTCGTTTGTTAATTTCAATCTGAATCACGACCTCTACTTAAATTTATGTTCCTCATAAAAGACTTACAACCCTTTCCCTGATATACTCTTAAAAGAATGGAGATGTCCATCTTTTTTCCAGTTGACCATCACTCACATTTGATCGCAGTCTTCGCATTCAGATATACTTTCGAGAAGAAGCACTAGACTCGAGTTTCGCTCTCATTAGGGCTCATCAGTAGTGCATATCCTTGCCGCGGCCGGGATTTCAACTCCGACCATTAAAATCATGAGGCAACCGTGTTGACCACTGCGCCATTGGCCTCACATTAGGCACGACCGAATTATCAAGTCTGAACGCTTAACCTTTCTCGCTTGTGAGCAATGATCCGGTTGCCCGATCGTCTCGAGAGGAGACACAGTAACTGTCCTGTTAACTC
>QNGE01005224.1:0-23125 GCA_008508345.1 Paragonimus westermani | reverse complement strand
AGAGGCTGGCTGCAAAGTCTATCTGAATGCGAACGCTGCGATCAAATGTGAGTGATGGTCAACTGGAAAATAAACCAGATCTCCGACTACTCATCAGATTTCCAACTTTGTCTATCCGCATTCTCTTACATAATCATCTTGTCTTATACTTCTGACGATCAGTTTTTGCTTCCCGGTCTAGGTCAACTTCAATGAACCCATTTCTTTTCTTCAACGTGCTAGCGAAGACATGACCTATTCGGATTTGTTAGATCGTGCCAGTGAGACTCGTGATCCTGCAGAGCAAATGTCTTGGGTGGCCGCATTCTCTGTTAGCTGTTACGCGTCCACAGCAATTCGCACGGGGAAACCGTTTAATCCGTTGCTGGGTGAAACATTCGAGTTCGATCGATCATCTGAGCCATTCGGCTGGCGTCTTATTGCTGAGCAGGTACGTATGTTTTAAGCACTATCACGTGTATCTGCTCTGTATGATGGGTCTGTTTCTTCCCAAAAACATCACATGAACTAAATCTAATGAGCAGCTCTCTGTCTGGAGCCACTGGTATTCGAGCCTACGATTGGGGAATCTTTGGCAAATAGATTGGATACCGCACTATGAAAAGCCTGACGTAGACATGTTCGATAAACCGCGCAAGACAAGGAATATATCGGTGTATATTTTCTCTGTCTTCCGTNGTTCGATAAACCGCGCAAGACAAGGAATATATCGGTGTATATTTTCTCTGTCTTCCGTCATTTCTGAATCCTAACTTGTCACTGCATAGCTATTCGGTATCTACGCTTGGTGAATTGTTGAGCCAAGGGCTTTTTGCTGCTCTTGTAGAAAAATGCAACGCCATCCTTTTTTTAATGCTGTCACCATCTGAAAATCGGACAGGACTTATTGAGCCAGTTGTGTCTAGAATGGTGTTCACGAGCAGTTCTCTTTCACCTATCCTAATCACTGACACGATTAGTTAGATTTTTTAAATTTACCCCCTCTCCATTGTGTATTTCAAAATACACCATCTTGAAAATTAGACTTGCATTTTGCTTCGGTTTCTCACTTGTTAGAGAGTCTACTGACAGTACTCTTGTTAATCACCATACGAGCTGTTGGAGTATCTCATTGAAAGCATTTATTTCCTTGCATTTCTCACCATCCACCACAGTCTGGAAGTGTTCTATAAATTGCTGATTTCAACTTTTTGAGCGTACGTAATATTGGTTAGCTAAGTTTTTGATAACCTGATTAGACCATACAGGTTGCTCGAAGGCTGGTTTGAATCGAATAGCATTCGATGGCTAGCCGTATCTTATGTATCTTGCTAGTTCATCGGGTTAGTTGACTGGTATCTTATTCTGCCAGAATTTTTCTCCAATGCAATCATACACTCAGAGATCCTGTGCGATGGTTTGTCGTTCTTTCATCCATACTTGTCCGTCCATCTTTTTCAGGTTAGTCATCACCCTCCAGGATCTGCGCTTTATTGTGAATCGGTTCGGTATGGTTGGAAAATTTGGGTGGAATTTGTACTAGTCAGCAAGTTTCGTGGTAAATACATGTCAGTTTACCCGAAAGGTAATTACAGATTTTTTTGTTTTTGTGCTGGCAGTATGTTCACTGTTGTCCGATTTCTTTGTTCGACTTGTCCGCATGGTTTTCAACCCACTTTTGAATGTCTCTTCAGTTGAATAAGAAAGGCAACCAATACGGATTTTGTCAAAGCCAGAGATTCTGGTCGTGCCGCTTTTGTCTTAATGTATGCGCTGTTTTGTAGCGAATCATGTCTCTGTGCTTCTTGATGCAGCAGTTCGACGCGAAGTTAAACAACAGTCGATTGCCTGAGGTGCACTCTGTCAGTAAGAATACTGAAGAACCAAACTGCCAGTATGATTCCTGCGAGTAAACTGACACCTTGGATTGTCAACGTTTTAAGTCTTCTCTGAGGGGACAGATGTCCCGCCACCTTACTGTTAAAACGTGGTGCACAAAACAGGAAGCGTTTGGTAAGGAGTAATCAGTGGTAGGGAATAGCTACACTCGCCGTTTTTAATTGGAGAGGACCTGTTTCCCGCAGCCGTTTATCTTTTTCACGGTATCTGTTCAAATAGCAGCAGGAGTAATCCACAAGGTTAAAGGAGTACCAGACACTTATGTTAGATCTCAATTTTGGGCGCCAATTATACGCGATTAGAATTGCTGTGGACTAGGCGTTATTGCGTTCAGCTTATTTACTAGTAGACTGCAGACTTGAACTTCACACAGAAAGTGGTTTGTACAGAAGAGATGAGAATCTTCGCTTATATACTACACATTCTTGGTCATGCCAGTCGCATAATATTGTTTGGCGGTTTATAAACGGGAATAAGGTCTGTCGTCGTTGTTAGTTTGATCGTTACCGGTTACAATCAACTCTGACTCGACTTGTGCTTCAAAGTAACGTTGAGTCTGTTGACGTACAGAATATCGTTTCGATTTTCAATCGTCGTCAACATTAGTTGAGAAAATCTATGAAATTGTGCTACACATTTCTCTATAACTTGTAGTTCACGATTCAGACAACTTAAATTTGTGGGCACAATTCAACACACGATTTGGACGGTAAAATATATATTGATATCGAATAAACCACAACCGTTACCTCGACGAATTGTTCTTACCCAGTTAGCGCCCCTCGATCTGATCGGTCGCGAGTCAGCCAATACTGGAATGCTAACGTCGTTTTTCTGCACGCAGGTCCCATCATCATCGTCTTCAGCTTCCAACCGTATCTGTAGAATGCCGTTGATCCTGGAAATGGTCCACAACGTTTCAGAGCAATAAATAAACGCGAATGTATAGCGAGGAAGAAGAGGAAGAGAGGAAATTAACAAGCAGAGAAGCTGAGCTTCACAAAACAAGCGTCGACAAGTTTGTGAATACGGGCTCGTCATTTCAGGTCCACTCTACGGTGTTTACATCATACGGTAATCTTGAATCACAAGCTTCATGAACAGATATAGGAGCGGAGGGGAATGACTCGTCATAACTCGTTGCACTAGGCCTTGTTATCCAAGCGATTTATATTCGCGATCAAATTAATTTAGTGGCATTCTCTATTTACCCCATGAAGTGAATTTTCAGCTTGCGGTGTTTGTTGGCGGTCGGCATATGGTACCACTGATCATTGCTGTTGCTCTGTACAAACGCTTCCAGATCACTTGGTTCATCCTGCGGCTCAATCAAGCCCTTCATCTGCTCACTTTCTTAGTGTCGATTGCATTTGCGGTGTTTACACGTAGTTGAGGTTGTTACAAATTCCATATCGCTGGTTTCCGCTCGCAGTTTTTGTGTTCTGGTGGACTGTTCGAATTGATCACTTCGAAACCAAAAATCGAACCCGTTAGGATCGTGATGAACCGGCTAGCTGTAACAAGCATGTAGTCTGGATTTCAATTCCTGAACTATGGGATATATGTTACTAGTTAGCGCTCAGGAATACAGAGTAGTAGTTTACTGCTCCGGTTCAAAGTAGACCGGTTAACAGTCTGATCTGAACGAACAAGCCGCTATCGGTCTATGGTTAGTGTTCACGTTTTAACAGTCCAAATCTCCGAATACCAATATTCCTAACACATGTCTCATCAGGTTCACTGCCATCGGTGACTTGAATCCGACATATCCTGATTGCTGAGGTTAACAGACCGGTTCTTGAGTTTTCTACAAATGATCTGATTGTTTGTGGTTGACGCGGTTGCCTTGGTTACGTCCAGTTGGAGGTTGCAGGTTTCGTGGTTAACATGCCGGACTAAGTTCTGTTTCCGATATAGGCAGAGATGTACGGAACTCTCGATCCCAAAGAAAAGCGATTTTAGAATACGTCTCTTTGAATTGTGCCGGTCGAAAATTCTGTCCGAATTGTCCAAAATGCGATCACGTGTGAGTGCTGTTCAACTGCTGGCATTTGGGCTCGTAGATTAATTATCAGTAATCTTTTTGCCCATTACTTATTGTTAGGATAGTGTGTTTGGTGGTTAGAAGATCAGCTTATCGTTCCTGCTGCAACAATAAGCTGTTGTGTGGTTGTGTAATCACTGATTTTTGTGATCGTTTTATTGCTGAATCACCTTAACCAGATAATGTACTTCTCTGCTAATCCACGTTTTTCTATTGATTTGATACTCATTTTCTAAACACCTGGAATTCACAGATTTCTCGGTTAGTAAAGGAAACAGCTTCTCATATTTTGCAAGTGGAGTTACCAGTCCAACATTCAAACAGTTAGTACCCCTTTTTTTTACTCATCCTCAGCCGACTTGTTCTGTACCTTGGATGATACGTTAATCTCCTATTCTTCACCTGTTAGGATTTCACGAATCTGGTCATGTGCTTTATAGTGTTTATGTTTAAGTTGGACTTCTTTACACATGGCTTTGGATTTCTGACTACTTTTTGCAATGCGTATTGTTAAACTGTTTATACATCAGGTCGTTAAATTTGCTTCACATACATAATCGTGAATGTGGAATCCTTCTTACGCTCTGGGTCGCTGTATCTGGTAGGGCACTTATCTTCCATTCTATGAAAAATTCAGTGTCTTACCGGAGCTTCCGGAATAAGCAAATTACATTTTCACCCAGCCTGACTCCATATGACATACTGGGAAGTAAATTCAGAAGAGGTTTGTTCAGCTGAATGCTCTCTAGTTATCAGTTTTAAAAACTTGTGTGCATACACACTTGTCATTACATATAGTGTGATAGAACCGTCGGTATGCGGCTGCTGTCTCTGGTTCAAATTCAGCCGAAACACAGATTTTTCAACGGTTGGATTTCTTACGAAATGACAAACCCGCTACACCACTTGTCAGTTGCGCGTATTTTACTTATAAATTGCGAAGCTTTCTATAAAAATGATTGCCGATATTTTCTGGTTCTTATAGGAAGATCATTATATGGTAGTATCCGTTTTTACTTGTTCATGTTACCTCACCTCCATATTCCATAAGAATTTCAATTTCATTTTTACGTATCGATGTGATTTATTGATTCTCCTAATTTCACCTCACGCACAACCAACAGAAGTTGAATACTCCAGTGGTTCATCAATTGGGTCACATGATTATTGCTGCTGACCCCCATCCACATCTGTATTCTTAATTGTGTGGTTTCAAGGCCTGGTAATATGAGTTACGTAGTTCACCGAGCATCCCCATCCTTTGGATTATTTCAGCTTCAACAGAGAACTTCAGTGATTAAGAAACAAGACTCTAATCAGTGTTTTTTCCACCTTTCTTTTACAGTCATCCTTTTATCAATGCGTGCTTATACTTGCACTTTCTACAATTTTGTACGCCTTTTTTGTCTGAACTGAAGTAAACTGTTCTCAGCGATACACAACAATAAACACCAGTTGTCTGGTACCAGATTTCAAGTCACACAAATAACAAAAGTAACAATTCACTGAAAGACACTTGCATTTCCTATTATGTGTAAAAGTTTCACTTTGCCTGCGCGTTTGTACAATCTGTTTATCAAGTGAGACTCAGTGAGTCCGGTGGAACTTTCCTTCGTCCATATAAGCCTCTCGTATTTCATGGTCATACTGTTTCTTCAGGTACGGTCAACTTGCTTCTTCCGGACGGATCTCGGTATACTTGGACTAAGGCCACGACTGTGGTGCATAACCTTATTGTTGGAACTCTGTGGATTGACAATTACGGGGATGTGGTAATTCGTAATCACACGAATGGCTATCATTGTCCGATGCGATTCATTGCGCACTCCTATTTCAACCGTGGACCTCCAAAACAAGTGTGTTTACATGTACTTTACGAGTTTTGTCGAGATCTCGGAGCTTCTGGGCTTTTTTATTGTTCACTGAAAGGGGGCTGCTACCGCACTCCTATTGTCGTATACAACTAACCGTTTGCACGCCTGTTTCTCTCTAGTCACACCTGCGATGCATTGTTATTGATAATTTTCCGTCAGTCCGCCGACGTGCCACTGCACATTTTTCTGTACTGTCTTGTATCCATTGTCCAATCGGGCTACTCAAATTTAGCCGAGTGCATAATTGCTGATATTTTGTTTTACTTTAGTCACTTCATGTTTTCGTACTATCGTACAGATTTGGAGGTGTTTGTCTGTTCCCTGCTAATCGTCAGTGTGCAGTCGACCACATTTTGCCTGTTATTCGTACACACACACGTAAACAGTCACTTACATCTGTCATAATTGATACGTGTGTGCTTTACATGTCGACGGCCATGATACTGTCTGTCTGTTGCGTGAAATGGTACCGCCTTTGTGTGCTTCTTGTCAGCGTTACGTTCAAATTAATATCACCTCTGTGATTATACTGTTTGTCATTCATGAGTTTCTTTTTGGTCTGTTCATTTCATATTCCCTTGTCGAAGTGTTCATCTCTTCCACAGTCTGTTGATTGGTTCGTGCTGCACATGCTATTCAGTGAACCCCACATTGGCTAGGTGAAGCTGGACTATGCAGCTGAACGCACACCATAGTGTAACCCGTTTGATAGGTTCTGTAGAAGTTTTCATGTGACGGGTTTGCTTTGAACTTTCGAATTGGGCATTGGGATTTCCGTAGTTTCAATCTCATTCCTCTCCTACTTTGTGTTCCAGTCGGAGTTATTTCTCTTTTTCACCTATGGTTGCGTAGCGGTTAAACACAAACATTAACAACCTAGATTGTGCAACAAAAGTATAGAGGCAGTCTAGTTTTTTTGCTAACTTCGTTATTATCTAATCTAAGGTAATGATTTTCTACACATCACCATCCCAAACCTTTATGTGTGGAAATACTCCATTGTTACTTTGTTATGTTCGTTTTACTTCTCAAATCGATAACAGTGGTCGTCAAAGTTATGGGGATAATGTACGCGCATTCCACGTTTATGACTTCTTCAATTTGTACGATATTTTAATGTGGCCAAAACCAGATCTACCAAGAAAACCAGTTGCGTGTTTCTCAGCATGACACGATGTAGTAAGCTGACAACTCGAATTACGAAAATTTGTTAAATTTGTACCAATGCATCGAAGCGTTTGGAACAATGCTACTTGACGGGCATTACATGGAATGAAAAGTCAACGAACGAAAACATCCAAGTGTTTCATCAGAACGGGATGAGTTTTTGCTCATTTAGTGGACATTCAGCAAGAGACGAACACCAAGGAAGCAAAATCGACGGTTTTGATTTAAGCTTTGACAACAACTGTACACCGGCATTGCTGAGAACTCATTTGTTGGTATGCGAATAAAGGAAGTAAGTGGTCTTGCTGAATCCACACAGTAGACGCCGGGAGTGTGTAGAATGTTATATTTCTGGGGTTTATCAATGGTACACTGCTAAACTTAGCGACAAGAAATCAGTTTAAATTAACCGAATATCTAGGATTAGCGTTACCTCCAAAAGAATACATCTGTAAGTGAGTCAATTGTAAATGGCGAGTGAAAGTTTAATATACTCTTCCAATGGCCTGTTCCAGTGAACGGAAAATATTGAATGGAACTAAAAATCCGGCGGTCTGCATTACCATACGGGAATGTTTTTTTCTACTGTTCTTCAAGATAGAAATGCATGAAGTTGTCACCTTCCAACAGGTATCTTCTCAATGCAGACCTCATGCGCATCGCTACTTTACTACAGGATTACAATTTTCGAATATTCAATACCCGTTCGGGATCTCAATCGAATTGTTGTGACCTGCCGGAATCCCGGGACCATCCGTTCGCCCATAGAATTGAACGGTGCTTTGAAAGAACAGTGTAGCAAAATGAATGTAGGTTGCTGAAGTAACATCTTGAAGTTGTGAGATAAAGTGAACTGATTTCACTTCACTGTCTCTTTTCACGTACGTAAACTGTTGGAATTTTCGACGCATTGATGTTCCAACTGAATAAAGCAAATTTTTCTAGGTATGTCTAGTAACTAACAATTCGGGACCATAGCATGGGAATCTCTTGTCCCCATTTAAAGGAAATTCACGAAAACCCTTGAATGTCTCCAGGATTCTATCCCAATGTGTATATAATTGTAAATGCAAGTAATTATCAATAGTTGTTGTTCTGGAATCGACCTTTCACACTTCCTAGCCCTCGGCTTCCACTATGTGTATGTGAGCTCTGGTTACACGTTTTTTTATGGAGTAATAGCTCGACTTGCGACACTAAATGATTGTCAAGTAACACTGTCTACTTAGGAACTATTCAGACTTCTATAACAGCCAGTTGCTCACTTTGACTACACACCATGCAAACATTTATCCCCTGTGGTCGGTTTTGTTCCGTCTGTCCCTTTGTAGGTTATTGGAAACAGTAGCCCCTCCAGTTCCCAACGTTTGAAGGTTCAGCTGCACTTCTAAAGTTTTCGCTATAAATGTGGTTGGGCATCCCACTTGCGTAGTACACAGGCGTGCATATAACTTATGTATTGTTATCCCCTGACTCTCGTTACCTCCACATTTCCAGGTAACCGGTGTCATCAAAACTGCAGCAGGCACACCGGTCAGACTGATTCAAGGAACGTGGGACAGTCATATTGATTATCAGATGGTTTCTCCCGATGGCTCCCCTATTGGAGAACCGATTCTCTTGTGGCGAGCTACGCCATTACCTCCAGAAGCTGAAAAGGTGACCTTCAGATTGTTTTTTCTCACGCGGTAACCTCCGATAGTAGCCTGAATAGACGGATTTGTTGGTTTCAGTTAAATAAAAACGATTGTGCAAGCATATTTGCATATTCCACACTACTAGGTTATGAAAAATAACATGTGTCAGTCAGTATTACACCTGCTTAGTCTCTGTTCTAGAACCGGACTTAAACGGTGTTTTCCAAATTCACAGTGTGGCGAACAAACATTTTCGGTTGTTCATCATCATGCCAGCTGCATATCGTTTATGTGGAACAGTGTCATCCGGGTTGCAAGCGGAGCGAAAGCTTCGACACAGTTTTGACACAACTTGATCTGTGGAGATTTTCACTTCAGATGATTATCGCCACTACAATGATTTGTTCGCCTAGAAGTTCCGGTTGACTCGCCGATTTGGGGCTTTATTTTAATAGGCGTTTTCCAACTGGATGTGTATCGGCTCATCTATGAGCTATGCATCCATACTACTTGGCACAAACAATCAGGGCTTACTGAATTCGAACCAGTGGTCGTATGACTGTCATTGCAGATTGGTTGCTCTAAGCTTGTTGCTGATGTGGCACGTTCGTTTGACTTTCGAGCAATTTGCGTAATTTACATTCACTGCATATCCAAACGAACTGCCTTACTGTTCTTTTGTTTCCTCCAACTCATTACTCCCTCCTCCACACATCTGCATTCTCCTGCAAATCATACAGATTTATTACTTCTCTCAATTCGCCGTGGCCTTGAACGAGCCAGAACCGAATGTAGCTCCCACAGATTCCCGTCTACGAACAGATCAGCGTCTCATGGAAGAGGGTGCGTGGGATCAAGCAAATGAAGAGAAACGTAGGCTGGAACAGAAACAGCGTCTGAAACGCTATCGTTGGGAAGAACAAAAGGCCGCTGGTTAGTAACGTTTTCTATGGTTCCTGTTCATTACGTGTTATCTAGTTTGACAAATGCATGCTGATGAGCGCGCTCCCATACCTTATCACTTCCTTAGTTGCACCTTTTCTGTCTCGGATGACCAGGTGGATGTATAATTTCACACTTGGGCCAGTGTGGACTTCTTATTTCTTTTCTTGCGTTCTTTTCAGTTGCAATTTTCCCGTGTATTGCATTTACGTATGACTATAGACACTGACACTCAACGTACGCACAGTTATCAAACACGATTTCAGTCAGCTTATGTTTTTTGTTTGTTCACAGGTGTGCATCCACTTGAACCGCTTTTCACTCCCATCTGGTTTGAGCTAAGAACCGACTCTGTGACTGGTGAACAGTCACACGTCTATCGGGGCAACTATTGGCAAGCCAAGGCGGAACAGAATTGGTCAGCTTGTCCCGACTTGTTTTGATCAAGTGCATGACAGATCAGTCAACCGTTGTCTTTCCGTTCATTTACCAGCAATTATTTTTGTGTGTGATTACGGCACGCTTATTAAATCGCTTGTTCCGCAGACGCGTTTGCTGGGGGTTCAGAATATCTTTAGCTTTCTATTACCAGCCTCTGATTCATAGAAAAGACTCTTAGTTGAAGCGAACTAATCCCATGTTCCGGTTGTTTTTACCGCCTTACCTATTCAGTCGAAGATGCACGGAAGCTGACACTCACACTCTCTTTGGTGAACAAGCGGTCGCGATATTTTTGTTACCGCTACCTGTTCTTTGTTGTTCACCGGAGTGTAGTCCGGTCACTATTACCTTATGCACCACATCTTCCCTTTCGGTTTCTTATATGCTCGGTTCTCTGCGTTCTGTGATCTCTCGTCTCTTGCTGTGTCCCATTTTCTTCAACCGTCGGGTGACCACTTTTTTAGTAGTTTGCTGTAACCGTGAGACATTCTCTAAATGATCACCCTCTTAGTTGATTCACTCTGGACCTCAAGTTTTACCCTCCAATGTGTATGTATCACGAGATATCAGGCTGTGTGTACCATACCGATTATTTGTTGCTATCGTGCGCTTAAGCTACCTGTTTCAAAACGACCGTATTTTAACAAAATTGGGCTGCATATTGTTTTCCACTCTGTTTCTGATCTCCATAATTTTTGACACCCGATATTTCTTACGTTCACGGAAAACTAGGTTTCATGCGTCACAGTGTGACGTACGTATATAGTGCACAGTCTTCGTTCAAAAGAACTTCCCTGTGACCTAACGAGTGCACATTGCCACACTTAATACCACTACTTAATCATCATTCACTACGAAGATGGAACCAATTTAATGAATGGTTCCTCCTGGGCGAAATTGTGTTGGCCGTTCAATAACAATTGCATCGCCAAACTTACATAACTATTGTTTCGGAGCAGGGCAATGTCGAGGTACAACATTTTAAAGTTGCCAACACCTGGAACATTTGTTACTTGATAGCGTTTATTTTCTTAGACAGCATGTTAGCCAGAATGAGGAACTTCAACCCGGAGGTTCGCGGACCTCCGTGGAGTGGAGACTTTCCTGTTCTGGGTTTAGCACCATATTAGACTCACCTGGGCTTGGTATGGCCTTTGTCAAATGAAATGACTTGGTTCAGTGTTCGTCTCTTGTACAACCGATACTAGGCTTGAGCATGAACAGTAATGGATCACAGTGTCTCACTAGTTTGCAGTGGATTGGAAGACCTCATAAATATATTGTGCCCGTTGCACCATTTCTTCGCGGGTTTAGGGACCAAACTTTGTTGAACACCGGAGTATCATATGTTCAAGTTGTGCACACTCGTCTCTGTTTCTTCCCAGTCGCTGGCTTAAACGGGTTCCTCTACGTGGACCACAGCTACGTGTGTGTTCATTGATTTGTCGTAAAACTGTGAGCATGACAGTTTTATGGTTTCTCCGTCTCCAGTTATTTTGGTGACATTTCCGTCCCACTAATCCTCGAGGTCATTTTGATCAGCTGAATATAGGATGGACGTGTAAATAAATTTGATTATGAATAGGGCAAATAAATGACACGACATGGTTTACGTTAATCGATGTTCATTGCAGACGAGTTAGACGTACAAAATTTTAAACCACTATAATCAGAAAGGTCAGTTTGAAACCAGTTCGGTTGTTAATATGGCAGCACCAACTTCATACACAGTTTTTTCGTATGCACATGGAGGAGACAAGACAACTTTTAGCCGAACATCACGCGGTGTACTTAAACAGAAGACCCTTGCTTAATGGATTATCTTTGGTATGTCGAGTAAAGTTTGAAAATCTTTTTGCGTTGCCGTAAGACGAACCAGGCTGTCTACTGTAAGTGAGCCCAAAAGCCTTTCGAATTATGATCTAGCCGAGAACCATTTTTCTCAAAACCCAAACAAATACGACATGAGTCAAGCAATTTGACAGCAAACACTAGGAAGGTGTCAGCGTCATCCACCACCAAGCCTCACGTGGTAACGCGAAATGTGACTGATCCGTTAAGTTGACTTCATGTACTGTTATCTACTCGAAACAAGCGTTCTCCACAATATACCAAGATCATTGCAACCAGACGCCGCCACCCCGTTTCGTGAATACCGAACGAACTGTTTGCGATATTGATTCTGCCATGTTAGCAATTGAGCTGGTCCTAAACTTCGACCTTTTCGTGAATGTTTTATGATTTGAGATCTTGTCCACTCGACCCGTCTTCAATAAACGCCAGTAGAAATGCAGCGAGATCTGGCTGAGCATTAGTCGCGTCTTGTCAATCATTTGACTATTTTGTTCAAATTTGTAATATGAAATGGTCTTTCAAATGTGAATATATTGTTCAATTTATTGGTGTTCGTTAACGTTCAGGGTGATCAATAATCGTTTTGTGACGTGGTATACATATTTCTGTATCAAAATTCAGTTGAACATGTCTTATCTGAAACTCCGGAACAAAATTAGTTAATCTAGTTATTTTCCCGTTTGTCGCATCGATAATAAGCAAAAAAAGCGTACCTTATCTTTGACTGTTAAACAAGCCAGTTTTGATTGTAGAGAGTTATTTCCAAAAACCTGTTTCGAGTTGCCGTTCGATCCACGTGCAATCGCGGACAACGGCTGTAACGGGCTACTTAGGATTTCGATGGGCAGTATGTTGTCTGACTGCGCAAACCAAGTATTACACCCTTGTTCCGAACGAGGTGTAGCATAAATCGCCACTCATCTCGTATAAGAAAAGCCGCGGATGGATGTCAGGAACAGGACTGTGCATATAGCTGAATTCTGATCACGTAAACAAGAACCAAGACAACCATGAGTGTTTTTGTTTATGGTTGTATATTTGTGTGTTGTGTGTCAGTTTCTGTAGTAAAATATCTTTGGTGCCTTCAGCCTTTTCGATACGACAGAGTAGTGCCCACAAGTCAGTGACCAAACGCGTTCGGTTAAAAATTGTGCTGCGCTAATTAAAAAAGTGAGGGAATTGACAATCCTTGTCCCATGCGCGTCAGTCCCGCAATGAAGTAACAATTGCGAGTGACGGGTAGACTAGCATCTCGCTGGTCATTATGACGAGAATTCGCACATTCAGACCACCCTTCAAAGTTGTGCAACTTTTGAAGCTGTCAACTAACACCCAAGTGATTAAAGTTGCTGAAGTCCATACACCATGCCTGGTAAGTATTCCATACAGTTTTTACGAGACTTTATCGTTAGTCTTCTCGATGTACGAAAAACCACTTGTGATTTTCTGTGTTGTATAGTCTCATGGCTGCTTGTCTATCTGTAGTTGGTACCTGTAAAGTTTGGACTTAAGGCTCTACCCAACCGTATAAACTGTTCATTCTGCTGCTTATTTCTCGATTTTATTGACCCTGTCTTCTGCACGTCACTCAAGTGATAAATCCGAGTCTTATCGTGCAGGTTTATTAATTGCAAGCGTCAAACCTGCTGAGATTGTGGGGTCAGGCAAACTGGGACGAATGGTTGGGAATAACATGGTGATTAAATCAGGGATACATTTTATCTATACACGCAATAACAGGCGCACAAACAAATCTGAGCACAGCTCACCTTCGGTTCAGCGGAGTGCTCCTCGGTGTCTCTTCACGTTCAAGGGAATGTTTGGGCGCACATGTTCGCACCGAAATGAATGTCAATGGCAAGTGACTAGTGAAGGAAGTTAGTGCTGAATGTACAGGATCACCGTGACATCGTATTGTGATTTCGCAAGGCTACCATTGCTGTAATTCTTGCACGCAATTTTTACAGCTCAATGTACCAATGGTAGATTCAACAGCGCTTCTGCCTTTATATCGAGTGTCCGACCGCTCGAGCAGAATTACCCTTAGATATCACCATATATCCCTCTCTTTGGCGTACTCTATTCGATTTCCCTAAGAAAAATCCCCGAACAGTTCAATCACCATTGATGCGAAGAAGCTAACGACCAAGACCTTTGACAGGAATTTCTACGTCACTCACAGTCTTACCTCTTTAGATGCTATCAAGTACACTGTGTGGCAAGTACGTTATGGTAGCTTAGATGTGTGAAATCTTAATCCACTTAAGTTCCCAGCCAATATGATTGCTTTTAATTCGATAAAGAGTACTGGTAGGTATTTCACATGTTTGACTGAAAGTTTCCGTATTTTTGGTTTTAAAGCCTATCAATGGAAGTGGGGCGTTTTCTTATCATGTTCGCAACGAACTAATTTGAACAGTCTAATGTAGCATGCAGTAAGAACAGTTAGCAGTCGTTCTGTTCAGAGGCATATTACACAACACATCAATGGTTTAAATACAACCGTTCTTGTTCAAGTGACTGTCTGCTGACCGGAGATCTTCGTCCAGGACGTTCGCGCGATGCTCTGAAAGGCGAACAAAACAACCTCGTACGAACCATCAATTCAAGTTCATTCTGTACGCGCTTGCCAGTTACGGTTGTGCACTAGGTTTCTAGCATGCAATCAGAAAGGCAGACAAATTGTGTCTAAAGCTGTATTACGCAATAGGTAGCGGTAACTTAAGTACAACTGTCCTCCTCGTTTGCCTGAGTGTCCTTTTAACCATGGTCTTCGTGCACAAGGTTGACAGCGGCCGGAAAGGTGAATAGAACAACCGTGTACGGATTCAACCCATACGCGCTTATCAGTTTCGGTAGCGCATTGCACACTGATGTGTATGGTGATTTTGAAGCCTAACTGTCCTTTTGGGCAATGTGTTCCACTTGAGTAGCGCACACGCACGCATGCCTACCCTTACATCGCACTGCCACTTCCTTGGTTCGCACACCTATAGTTTTTCCAGTCTAACGCGGTTCGGAAGTTCTGAGGAGAAAACGTAGAGTCTGCAAGTAGACTTCATTCAATGACTTACTCCCCGTACAACAAGCAGAATTCAATGTAAACGAGTAAATGCACTGAGGGTGTGGACAAGAGAGAACTCTCGGTATAACAATACGCCAGATGCCAAAAAGGGAGAATGTCAACAAGGACTCCCGATGACCCTCAGGATTCAAACAAGCGTCGGACCGCTTGAGAGGCCTTCTTAACGGCAACCACTAAAACACCGTTGTTTGAGTGAATGCAGTGGTGAAAATAGCCGGGATTCATTGTTCAGCCGCAGGTTCCCAGCAATGTTTGGATATATGATAAGTAGTTAGTTCTAGCCTAATCTGAGACTGATTGTAGCAATGAAGGGGGGAAAGAAAAGAAGTGCGAGGTAGGCTCCGGTCTACTCGGCGGCACTCAGAAGCGCCAAGTGGAAAGTGTTTAGAAACTTGAAGTGCTTCAAACAACTCTCAAAATGGTCCGGTTTAGACGACCTTAAAGAGGGAAATAAAAGAGGAGTCTTCAGCAAAAATCAACCATTCGCTGCGTACACTTGGTTGCTCGGCGGGGGGTAGTGGTATTAAATTTGCATCAGGCCCCCTATAACTGACGTTCACAAAATCATGCGTATGGAACAGGCGATTAAGAAAACACGGTTGCAGCCGTGATCCTTAGGGAAGCCGTATGATCGCAGGTCACTGCAAACTTACATCCACAAGATAGCGCGAACATATACGGTGGTACCAGTAAGGCAGATTGTAGTGAACATGTTGGTATGCGATCGACCCTCGCCCACTAACAAATTAAGAAACCTTTCCTGGAGAACAGTCAAAACGTAGTCCCTCAAAAGGAATTGGATAAAAAGAACGCGTTAGGTTTCGGAAACATACCGTATATTCCCAACAGTGTTTGGGACGCGGTAAGTAGTTAGCTGTAGCCCTTCCTGGAAACAACGACAGCAATGGAGGGGAGAAAGAAAAGAAGCGCGGGGTGGGCTTCAGCCCACTCGGTGTAACAAGAAAGCCGGACGTTCTGCCTTCGTGGGCCCGTTACACTCGTAAACTCACTCTGTGCACCGGAGAACAGCATTCCTGATTGCTAGGGGTTCGAACGGCAGCCACAGACGAAAACCAAAATCGCGTCGACAACACGCGCTGAAAATTATCCGCAGGGAGTGATTGCTGTCGTTAGTAGACCGGTAGTATGTTTGGGATATCGTCTGAATGGCGGTGGATGGAGTGTTCCAAAAAATACGAGATATGCCCAATGTGCTATGAGAAATATTTTTGTTTCAGTGTGTAAAGGATTTTTATCAAGGCCACGAGCGTTTTTCGTTGGAACATGTGTACAAAACACTATCAGGCCTTGTGGAGGTCCGTAAAGGACAGCATCTAACCAGGTGGAAGTGCAAGTTGAGTTCGAAATTTATAAGCGGCTTTATGTCGCAGCACAGGAGTGCGGGAAGTAGTTGAAGAGCACCAGGCGAAATTCTGGGGGGAAGGTCAACCGCCTGGAGGCACTCAATTTTGGACACAGTATTGACACCGGGGAGGCACGTCGGATTCGGCTCACCGCTTACCAGTCCATCCGGCCGTCAACATCCCCATAGGCGTCTCCGTTAGTATAGGTCAAGAAAAGAGATGGCTCCTTAAGATTACGTGTTGACTATTGTAGTGCTAGATCCTGAATGCGTACTTCCAGAGTTTCCCCAACCTTATGCTACCGTGAATCGNAGTTTAGAATTTTGGGGACGTCGAAGGCGATCTCACTACACTATCGCCAGCTGAACGCGGTAACTAGAAAAGATTCGTTTCCACGACCGCGTATCGATGACACTATTGATGTTCTTTCGGGCACCGAGTGGTTCAGTACCCTTGATTTGACCTCTAGTTACTGGCAGGCGGAAGTTGAGCCCAGTGATCGCCTGAAAACCGCGTTTGTGATACCCTCTGGTCTGTACGAGCTTGAAACTATACCATTCGGATTGACGAATGCGCCGGCCACCTTTCATAGGTTAATGCAGCAGGTGCTCTGAGACCTAGTTCCCAAGCGGTGTGTGGTTTACTCAGATGACGTGATTGTACACGGACATACTGTTGATGAACATCCGCGTAACCTATCCGATGTCCTTTCAAGATTAGTTGAGGCTGGACTGAAATTGAATCCAACCAAATGTTCGTTTATGTAGACCAAAATGAAATATTTAGAGAACGTCATTTCACGAGTTGCTGTGAGCTGAGACCCCGAAAAGGTGCGTAAGGTGAAAGAATGGCCAACTCCCAAGAATGTTGAGGAGGTCCGTAGTACCCTTGGGGTGGTTTCTTATTTTCGACGAGAGGTTCCCCGCTTTCTCACGTGGCCAAGCCCCTAACATTGTTGACGGAAAAGGGATAAGTGTTCGAGTGGTCTGAAGAATGTCAACAGTCGTTTGATCGACTGGAAAATGCGTTATGCACTGCTCCCATTTTGGCGCTCCCAGACACAAGGGCGGTTGCGAAAATGCTTTTCGTGTATACTGAAGCTAATGACGTCGCCATAGGGACTGTATCATCTCGGTTAGACAATAATGATAAAGAACATGTTATTGCTTATGGAAACCGAAGCCTCAACAGTAGTGAAAGGAACTGTTGTACCACTAGAGAGTAGATGTTTGCTCTAGTACATTTTATCAAACATTTCCGTCACTATCTTCTCGGAAGGCGTTTCGTGGTTTGAACGAACCACTGATCACTCCAATGGCTGCAAAATTTCAATGACCCGGAGGAGCAATTTGCCTGTTGTTAAGAGTTTTACAAGAGTACAACTTTGAATGCAACACAGGCCTGGTCTGCGTCACCGAAATTCTGATGCATTATCTAGAAGACTGATTCGCGACCATGGTGATTGTCCTTCATGCACAGGGTACTCCATGATGAGTACC
The DNA here is from genome assembly GCA_008508345.1 of Paragonimus westermani. Lineage (NCBI taxonomy): Eukaryota > Metazoa > Platyhelminthes > Trematoda > Plagiorchiida > Troglotrematidae > Paragonimus > Paragonimus westermani. The sequence continues at coordinate 5,340 of QNGE01005224.1, read as the reverse complement.
GTCAGGCTAGAGGAAAATAATGGATGGTCTGTCATTCAAAGCAACGATGCAAATCTACAGATCACATATAAGCGCATGAAAGGGGGTGGGCTACGTCCGACCACTAAATAGATGGCAGGAAGTAGTTGGGAAGTGCGTTGTCTGAGGTCGTATTGGAACCACCTCTATATAGCAGATGGTGTTCTTCATCATCAGTATGACCCAACATTTGAAAGCCACACCGCAGTTCAAGAATCGGCAGTTAGTATGGTTTTATAGGAACTCCGTGAGAATTGGGGACACGCGAGGCTGCGTTTGTGGTGGCTCCACCAACGAAGAGACGTCAAGGATGCGTGCAGCAGTTGTGACCTGTGTGCACAAATTAAAACCCTCAAGAGACAGTGATACTCACTGCTACAGAGCATGCTGACGGGGTATCCGAATGAGGTAGTAGAATTTGACATCGTCGGGCCACTACCGTGGATCAGACGATGAAATAGGTACATCTTCGTGATGGTAGACCATTTCACTAAATGGTGTGAAGCGGCGTGAAGTGACCAGCGGTCGTGTGGCTTCTCTAAGGGTCCCGGCTACAACCGTGTTTTATTGCTCATTTTTTCTGTACGCATGATTTTATGTACACCTGTTATGAAAGGCCTGATTTGAACTCAGTGTCACTTCCTTCAGCCGTGCCACCAATTGCACGCAGCGAATGTTTGCTCCTCTCCTAACAACCCTTATATGCTTCATTATTCAAGGTTTTTTGACCGGGACCTTCTCGAGCTTTGTTTAACGCACTCGATGTTTCCATGCGCTTTTCGATTGGCGCCGAGTGGGCCGTGGCCCACTTTGCTCTTTTCTTTCTTTTTCTCTCGGTTGCTGTCGTTGGTCCACAGTAGGCTAGAACTAACTGCTTATCATCTTTCATAACATTGCTGAAAATATACGGTTTGTTTTCAGACACTAATGTGTTTTTTTAGTTCGATGCCTGATGGGACTACGTTTCGACTGCTCTTCAGGGGATGCGGTTCAAATCGTTAGTGGACGTGAATCGAGCGCATATCCACTTGCCCACTACAGATGCCAGTGCCATGAGCGGATGGTGGAACAACCGCCAAATTCATTTTCGATCACTGGATCTCACGTTGGGTCGCCCAAACTCTGTTACACACCGACAGAGGGTTAAATTTCGAGAGCATATTTATACACGTACTGTGAAGAATATTGGGAATAAGGAAGACAAGGACGACTGTCTAGTATCCGCAGTGTAACGGTGTCGTGGAGTGCGTCAACCACACCTTGAGGTCCCTTAGAGACGCTTGTGAGTTCAGAAAACACCAGATCATGGGATGAAGCCGTATCTTACTGCCTGCTTGCATATCATGCTAGCGCCCACTCTTCTACCGCATACTCGCCACACTACCTGCTAACGGGAAGTGAGATGCGGCTGTCTTCCGATTTGCTTGTACCCACACTACCGCCAGATAATCTACTAACCTCAGACTGCTGCATTCAGCTACGTGTCAAACTGGCAAAGGCACATACGTTAGCGTGGGAACACCTGCGGACTGCCCACCGGAGACAAAAGGATTAACATGATAGAAAAGCATATGGGAGCCCCTTGAAAGCTGGCGATAAAGTTTGGTTGCGTGAAGAAGTCCCAGAAACTAGGATTCCAAAAAAACGTTTCTTGAGTGGAACGGGCCATACGTTGTGCACAACATCATTTCCCAATCCACTTGCACTATGCGGGACGTTAACGAAAATAGGTCCGGACACAGAGTGGTACATGTGAATCGTTCAAAGCCAGATACTACAGGACAAGATCGACTGATTAACTGCGATGAGTTGGAAGTAGCTGGGAAGTGCACCGTCCAGAGCACTGCGGTCAGTGTTTTAGACGGGGTGGAGTAGTGTTTCAGCATGTAGTGCATCGCCATTTTGTTTTGTCACACATACTCCTTCCGCTTCTTTTCAGGCACGCAAACACGTGGGTTGGCTGCGTCCGTGTAACTGGCAGAGGAGAGTGACGAACCAGAACCCGAAATCGACGGTCAGTGAGCTGAAGGCCACATCTGATTGGTAGGAAACACCCGACAGTTGGAACGTATATATATATATATATTGTAGTAAGATCAACTTCGACGTCCCCAAAATTCTAAACTCCCCGCGACGTGAGAGCTGCCTTGCCAGTACCACCGCGCCGGCTCACATTACCTTGTGAATGTAAATTTACTACAAACCACTAGCACCAAAGTTAGTGGGCTGGCATAAGTATCGCAGTTAGGCTGTCAGCTGTGTAATGAATTCGCACTATCTCTACTCCTGTAGGTTACATNCCACTAGCACCAAAGTTAGTGGGCTGGCATAAGTATCGCAGTTAGGCTGTCAGCTGTGTAATGAATTCGCACTATCTCTACTCCTGTAGGTTACATTCATTAGGATAACAATGTTGAGCTATTACCGTTAGGAACGCCGCTTAACCAGTCTAACGCTTGTTTGAATTCTGAAGGTCGACTGGAATTTTCCGTCGACGCACTCTTCCAGTTTGGCGGCTGCTGTCCGGTTGTGCTCAAGGTGCTCTCACGCCCAGCTCCCTAGCACCCCTTAGTTGTTACGTTGAAGTCTGTTGTGAACGGTGAGTAAATCAATAAATAAAGTCTGTTTGCAGATTCATCGTTTTCTCCCTGCGACTTCCGATTTCGGTGAGGCCGTTCCATAGGCTATTGTGTGCTGCTTTTTACTATTTATTGCATTCTTTGTCTACGTTCGGTTCAATTATTTTTCTCGTATTTGCGTGCTTATGTTCATTCATACATAGCACGAAATTTCGTGTCCTTGTTTCTTTAATTTCTAAGCCTTTGTATTCCTTCAGAATCCTGTGTGTATATTTGAATGATGCAGTCAGATACCTCAGTCCGCAAACCGGAGTTCGCCGAAATAGATGCGGAGGTACAATTTCCAGACTCGCTTTGTACGGAAGATACCTGCATAAAATTGTAACTATCCTGAGGCGCTGCAGGACACGCGTTACAGCAGATTCATATACCATGCGTCATTCCTCGACAAGCGACGGTCAACAATTAGTCATACGTGAGAAACGTTTGCACATGATAACGTGTTTATACTGTTAAACCATCTACAATCACTAATTTCGATCTCGGCGCCAAATGCTGGACAAACCGACATGCCGTCGACTAAAACAAAACGTTTAACTCTGGTGATCCCTGCTGTCATGGAAATCAACGATTTCCAAACTCCTGGAGGATATCACGGAAGTTTCTCCCGATGTTCAATGATTCATCATTCGATTGCCGTTAAAAAGCAGACTTCAATTCCTACGGATAATATGCATCAAACGATGTGATAGAATCTGTCAATGGGTAGTGAAGACTGATGTTCGACGGCAACGAAATGATAAGTCATTTAACATCGGGAGAAACTTCCGTGATATCGCCCTGGAGTTTGGAAATCATTGATTTCCATGACGGCAGGGATCACCAGAGTTAAACGTTTTGTTTTAGTCGACGGTATGTCGGTTTGTCCATCATTTGGCGCCGAGATCTAAATTAGCGATGGTAGGTGTTGTAACGGTATAAACACGTTATCATGTGCAGAAGTTCTTCACATGTGATTGATAGTTGACCGTCGCTTATTTACGAATGACGCATGGTATGTGAATCTCCTAGGATACGCTTTCATACATATTCTGTCGGCCTAATACGGGGGAATTCGATTTCACTCTATATTCCACTATGGGTAACGGATTAGTTACGAGGCCTCAAAAATGTCTTTGATGAGCAGTAAGTTGTAGGCTTCGGCGAGTTCAGAAGTTGCTTAGATAGATACATGAGGGATTACAGTTTTTTGTACGTGTTTGGTTCAAACAAGAAATCCGGCAGTAGGCGCACGAAATGTGCTCACGTTATTACGATTGCTGCTGAGTTCACGTGGTAGATGGCGTTCGGATGTATAACCTAAGAGCGACGTAAGAGCAAGAGCCGTGAATTACGACGTGTTTAATGCGTTGAGTTCACATATTTTCCATCACAGTTCCCGCGACACATGATGTCGGTCACACTCCAACATGGTTAGGAGAAGAACCTGGTTGGGTGTTAGCTCTTCCACATTAGAGAACAACCACAACATAACTGCCTTCCTGTACGATGCGCATCCACCAATTCGTCGGCTCACGGAAAGTGGAGTGGACGACTCAAAGCATCTTTTCGAGTACAACACACCAGCTATTGAGTTGAAGCAATATGCTGCGGACGTTTATGGCAAATTTGTAAAGAACATGGGTGGTTGCGACATCCGTCATCGGTTGAAACCTCCAGCAATAAGTAAGTGGGTTAGCGTGCAATGTTGGGGCAGAAAATCTGTCCCAAATTTTGCATCATATAGAGAAAAACGGCTTACTGCATGTCATCGGAGACGATAATAGATACAGGCACATATGTTTCGCACGCAGGCAGCAAGCGCAGTCACTGAGACAATTTCCTGATGTGACAACACGTCGATGCGACTCATTGGACTAACCGCCACACGTAGGTCCTCTATCATTCCACATTCGCCGCTGTAGCCTGAAGCTACATCAGGTCCTGGTTACAGACGGCATGGGTTATGGACGACCCGTGATGTAGGCCTATGTTCAAAGTGAGAAATACACATTCCTGCGCCATTTATTCGAAACGTTCCGGGGGGTGATGGGGAACCACATACATGTCATAATGTTTGTGATGGATAAAATGGCTTCTCAAGTGCGACCGGCACGTGTGGTCTTCGGGTGCGAAACAATGTTATGCTAATTCCATGTAAGTTGATGAGATAAACCTTATAATCATCATTCAGACGAATTCCTTCAGAGACCAACATTGGTTTCATCGCATGGCTACTTGCAATAACTCTGAAGAGTGAGTGATCACCCTTGTCGATTCATTTTGAAGGTTCAACCGGGATCTTGCAATAATCAGGTGAACAGATCCGAATTTCATAAACTACCTTTTGTGCAACTGACTATATATAAAGCCAAAGTGGGATATCCATGCACAGTCGGATGTTGATAACTTCAGAAATCGAACAAACAACCGTCTGGAGAATTCGAATGGACGACTAGAGAAGCGAACTCATCCCAGAGATCACTTAGCCGCTGCCATTAGTCAAATATGGTCCCACAGTGAGTGACTAATGTAGGAGTTTGAGATGCAGTGCACCTGCGGTTGCGACCGCAAGGAGGTGGTCAGCGTAGACGTGGACGTCAAGAATATACTCTGTCGGCTGACAACGTTCGCCAGTCGGCTGGTGTTGAAGCACCTCAATGGTATTGACGCAAGAGTTACTTATCACCAAAAGATAATGACG
>QNGE01005223.1:9022-47348 GCA_008508345.1 Paragonimus westermani | reverse complement strand
ATCCAGCCGAAGCCCTGACGTTTCACATTTGGGTCTCATCTACATTCTGGGAGAGATACACTTTCGGGCCATACTTCTTTCAGGTTAATCATAGAATTAATGTTAATCTGTTGGAGCGGATCTCTCTATCCCTTCCTAAAACTATTGACAGAATCGTTTTGTGGCTACAAGCGTTTCTGTAAAAACCTTCTTTGGTAACAGTCTCAGAAGGCAACCTGGCTAACCATATCGCACAATTAAGTACACGGCGTCAAATTTGCTAAATATATAATTAAATTTTTGTATCATGAACCACATTAGCGAAGCAACAAATCCGAATATTGTGGACTCTTTCACAGTTCAGTTGCCACGGCGACCAAGTGTGCCTTACTAGAGTTCGATTTTGTAACTTGTGATTATCGCAATATTTGTATTGCGTACACCGTACCAGTTAAACCCACTGACTACACGTTGTTCGTGTATCCCAGTGTGTACACGGTGAGTTCGAACGGACGTTCGTTCGGACGCCTCAACGCGTCAATTCCACTTTAATGACAGATTAATATAACCATTAGAAGCGCCTTACAAACACAATCACAGAGTACTTGTCAAATTTGCGGTTAGCATATCAAGGCTGAAAGTGAAACGGTTATATGAGAACACACTGCAAATTGTTTACGTTTTTTAATAAGTTTTTTGTAGGACATCAGTAGCTGAAACCAGTTGGAACCTCGCAAGTTGAAACGTAAAATTTACAGGTTTCACGCTGATAAGTGTTGGTGCCCATCTCATCCAAAATATAAAGGAGCTGCCGGGCAAATGAATAAATCAGATCGGGCGACCGAGGGCCAATACATGCAAGTTCCCCATCCAAGACTAACAGCACAATTTGCCGCTCGGCTTCTTTCCCTTACGGGAAGTTTTGTTGGGGCATGTCGATAACTGGTCTGGAAAAAAATTATAGATTTCTCAAACAGGAAACCTCTTACCCACACATCAGCTTTATGGTAGGACATGAATTGCCGGACCATTAGCTGAGGTTTTCACTGTAGAAAAGCATGTGGCAAGCTGAATGTGGGACTATACAGGGAGAATGTCTATCTCAATTGATATCTAACTTCTAACTAGTGACAACTCCTGTGTAACAAGAATGAAGTTTTATTCAGTAGAATTTTACAGAGTATTTCTACGAACTGTTGCTAAGGAGGATATATGATTGACAGATCAACTCAGACGCAGAGTGGTTGATGTGGTTTAGAAGCTAGACAAGAGAATTGACTGAAAAACCGTTCTCAAACGAGGCTGATTCTCTGCTATTGTATACCATTCTTTTGTGGGTAACTCCTACTTAATTGTGCGAAGTTACGTGCTGTTCAGCTGGTTTCGGGGTCATTGTGGAATATTCTGGTTTTGTTGGAGTGAGTCACACAGAACGGACTTTTGTTTCCTCGTGTTTATCACCGAAATTTGTGAGTACATCTGGTGACACTGGTCTCGTGCCAGTCAGCTTTTTGTATCCATGGTATGCACTGACTCCTAAGACTGGCCGTCATATTTGAAATGAGCAGATGTTTGTTTGGGACTCATTTTTCATTCAACAATATGTCTGATAAAGTCCTTCTCCTTTCCTTTCCTTTCCTTTAGAAAACAGCTCGGTCATAACGGTGACAAACTTTATTTCCACCTCGAGAAATAGAGTAGGTTCTGATCAGCAGGCCAGGAAGTCGACGGTCGTAAATGAATGTCACGTTGACTACGAAAAACTGAAAACTTACCATAAACAGAAGCGTTATCTCAGCACTATCCCAGATCTGCAGTCAAGGGCGGAAATACGACATGGTGCAATTCACCACCTGTTGAGACTCAAAGAGTCGGTTCCGCTTTAACTAGATTGTGCGTCGAGTTGTAGACAAAAATAATCGCACAATTTTCTTTGGTCGGATTGTCCGCTAACATTAACTGTGCGATATTTGGTACGTAAGATGCTGTAAAATGCTCCCCGGCAATACTCAGCAAATCTAGTGGTTAGAACGTATTTTAATCATTGATACCATTTCGTTTGATTTTGCGACAAACTTCATCCTACAATCAACCGACGAACATAAATGAAAGTTGCGTTGATTACCAATACACCAAATGAGGTAAACTGATCAGGCTCTTCGAATTTCTAAAGAGTCGGCTCTGAACTATTTGGTGGTTCCAAATGACACAATGCTAGATTGGCATGTCAGTTTTTCACAGTTATCAATCAAAATCTGCAAGTCTAGGGGAACGCATGTACAAATTAATAGTCCCGATCTTATATGGCATCTGAATGTCAGGCAGTGATCACTGGTGGACCATGAGCTCATCCGTCCTACATTCCGTTCACCGACGCTCCACGCACCATATCAAAACAACGAACATTGTTGGCTGCTAACATTACAGACAGATACGCTCCCTACCTAAAAGCTGTACCTTTCTACAGTAGATTGTTTCAGTGCGCCATTATGTTATAAATAAATTAAGAGATAAGATAAAACAATCTGCCAATTTTCTCCACTACAGACGTAAAAAATCGTGCGCCTTTTGAGGAGTAGAGAAATATAAACCTCGACATATTGCCAAGCATTTTTACGATGGGACTTGTGAACACAAAAATTGTAATGATAACGACGGAGAAAATGACAAGGGCATGGAAGACGCTCAACTTAGTTTTCGGAACCTTACCGAGGTTTTAACGGTTTTATGGAAGATGAGGTATTTACTTGTGACGAATATGGCTAGAGGCTAACTTTGTGACAAATGTAGGGTGAGGTATTTGTGTATTGTTATTGTGTTTTTGTGAAAGCTTGGAAAAATCATTAAAGTAGTATCTCTTGAAGAATTAAACGAACACCAACGGTTATCCACAGAATCGATAAGTAATTTATGGGGAGTGATTCAACCCAAGATATCATGAATAAACCTAATCCATTTGTACACGGTTCACAATTATCCTTCTAACAGTCGTGTTGACTTTTACCTTCAGGTAAAAAACAGCTTATTTATTAGGTTTTTCACTGAGCTTTATATTTGGATCAAAGTATTTTTGTCATTAAAATAGGTGATATCATCAGTGCCCGCTAGTTTGAAAGTATACACTCAGGCACTCACCGAGCAGTTCGAAATTCAAAGAGAAACAATGAATACTTATTTCCATTCTAGTTAGTTAGGTGAGAAATAACACCGTATCATACAATACCAAATTACTAGCTAAAATGTAACTACAAGAAATAGTCATTCTGACCTAAGCACAAGAGACCAAGTGTAACAGGAGGAAGTAAGTCAGGTTTCCAGTTAAAACTCCTCCCATCGTCTACTTTCGCTAGCCGCGACGCTCCCATCCGCGCACTCAAAAGATTTCGCACAGAGGTTGCCAGTATGTTTGGTGACGAGAAGTGTATAACGTAAAGGCCAGGCTTAAAGAATAATCCAGCATCGAAACGATCAATCCGAGCTAACACATCTACCCCAAACATGGTTAGACATGAAGAAGGTGACCCACAATGCATCAACATTATTGCCACCCACACAGACATTAAAACTTCACACTGGCGATCTGTCGTCGATTCCTACCACAGTTGTGGAGTAATGTGGAGTGGATATAATCACCCAAAGGCACAGGTAATAGACTTAATCCTCATCATAGGTGGGAGTTGGCATGTTACCTGAAACGAACACAGTATTTTTGCAACTGTTCAAGATAAAACCGAAGGAAGAATAAATATAAACTTCTGGAGCCGAAATCCTGGTTGTGGCAAACACGAAGTCAGCTGAATAGTGTCCAACAGCTCAATTCAGATGACAATCTAATAGTCAGCCTTATGCACACAACCACTTCAGATAGGGCTGTTAACTTCCAAGTTAAATGAGAAAATTTCCGTTGTGCGACACGATTTTGCCTTCTACGTTTCATTAACACTCCTGACCATGCTCATGTGTAGAGCAGTTTTGCAAGACATACAGTATCGCGGCGAACATGAAAACGGCGGCTTGACAGAGTCACCTAACCCGCCGTTAGGTTGCAACCAAGGAGCGCTTTGTGAGATTGATTTCACCAGTTCTCAACTGGGCTTCGGTATGGGAAAACAAGTTTACGGATACACAAGAATGCATTTCATAAACGAATTAGGTGTAAGCTGAAGAGAGTAATGGGCGAAGCTTCTCCGCTTAACTACTGGGTAAATGTTATTGTCATCGTGCGCCAAACCAGCTGGTTGACTAAAGTGACTAGAACAAGTTGAACCCATTCGTTCACATTGGATTGTTTAAGTTATCACATTCTACCGCAACCGTGTCCATCCAAATATCGCTGCTGTTGTAAATCAATCTACAAAGCAGTACCTGAACCCAGACTTTTATAAATTGTTGAGTTTGCGTCCAGAAAGGATTAACGGTGCCAACTTGTTAAACAATGCATCATTTCGTGTAAATCACAGTGAAGCAATTGGTCGCATTCAACTTTGAAATTCAACGCGCTTACGTGAGGCTTAATTGACTAAATGCTCAAAGTACATCATATTTTCCATGAACCAACGCTTGACGATTTTGTTGGTTAACCGACTGATGTAAAACACACTTCGAAGGAAAAACCAGGCAGAATGCGCTTTCAAATAATAACCGGACAATCGATCTGTGTTACGGGTTACCTAAAAAGTAGTTACTCGAATCCCCTTGGCAATAAACAGCAGGAAGAATCATCTGCTCAAAGCACTCTGGTTGGATGGATATTTCATGGTGCAGACTCATCCACAAGTCTGGAATCACATATTGCTGACTGTATGTTTCTTATTGTTTAATAAAGCGAAGGAAGAATTTTTTTGAATGAATTATGGTATTAACTTAAAAGTTACTGTTTAGTTTGGCCCGACTTCATGTTGTTTTAGTTATGGATAAAAAATTGACGAAAGTTCGGAAAGTGGAATTATGTAGTGATCAACTGTTGAGAAAACGTGATCAATTGGCACGTTCCTCGATAATTTCTGTAAACAGCCTGTTAGGTTTTGTATTTTAGAAAAAAAGCTTGGCGGCTAGGCGTGGAGGACAACATTTCTGTCAACATCAAACCTGAAATGTCCATTGAATGCTTTTTTCAGATCTTTCGCGCAGTCAGTCATGGCAGAGTCACTGTTTATCCAGTCCACTGTTTAGTGATTAATCTCCGTTGAAATTTATGTTATAAGATGGAATATATCGGAACCAAATTCTTAGTAAATTAACTAAACCAGGCCGAATTGACATATAGTTACGCAACCTTTATATACGATTATAACCAACAGCCGACGGTCCGATGTCACCTGTTCAGTTAACTTCAGGGCCACAGCATATGCGGACAACCTGTCTGGAATTACATTGAGTAAAATGTGCTAGATAAAGTCTTGTCTCTTCACGGAGGATACAAGGTTATTTCCAAAATTGCTTGGTCCGTGTTCCACTTTCATCTTAACCTCACCCTATAGTCGTCTGATGACACACGGTAATGAAGAAAATATTAGTGAAGTGAAATTCAACTCCTCCAAAAATACCTCGTCCACAGTACTAAACATCGGATTCACAATCACCGAGCTATGTTCGTCTATCTGATTCGACCCTTACTTGTCTATATATGAATTGTGAAACTATCGGGTAGTCTTCAGACCTTACTGTAAACGTACGTTTGCTTAATAGACTGAGTTGTTCAAGAGTCATCCGCAACCCACGGTTTCAGATATGAGCAACTGACATCCTAGCCAATAGATGATAAATGTTTTTTATGTCGCATGTATGGCACTGACCTTGGAAGTTAGCACTCGGACAGATGCATTTACAGTCATGATCAGTCTCATCTACACTAACGTTGCTGCTATTGAAAATAGTGACTTCTACCTTGCAAATTTGAACAAACTTTCAATCTCTTGATGGAGCCTGATTGTTGTCGAATTTTGCTTCTGCTGTATTGAGATACAAATGAATGCTTGTTGACTCGTACCTTTGACCAAAATTGAATCAGTGCTGTCTGTCGTCCGCATCATGGTTCCGACAGTCTAGCGGCAAAGATTGTGATATGGTAACCTACGATTTGCACGGTCTCGTTCAACTCAGCCCGCTGATCTGCAGCGTAAGATAATTAATCTTCCCAAAAAGACCACTGTCAGGACCGACGAAAACAAGGAGATACGAATGGCACGATATTGTTTTCGGTTCAGTGTAACGTGTCATGGGACAGCCAATTGCATTGATGCGTGACCGGGTCCAGGTCATGTGCTATGCAAAAAGACAGTGTAGATTGTAGAAACAATAACAGCTTTTAACTTTAAGAGAACGATCGAAGTGGTCGCAGATGGCTGACACAAAAAGAATACTTCTATTTTTTCCATTTTAAGTAACACCATTATGTTAGTAATATCAAGTGCAATCTAAAGTTACTCTAAGCTCCAAATTATTTTACCGGCCGGTTAAACTTAACTTAAACCACCGTTGGATCAATATTTCATATTTGTGAATGCAGTCTGTTCAAGTGGTCTGTCTCTCGATTCGTGCGCAAGTTTTTTTTCTGGTCGCTGTGTCGTTCACACAATTAGGACGTCCTGATGACCGCCTCAAGTAGAAGAACAAGACGTTAACAGGTTGAAACTATTGATTACGTGCTGGTAGTCATTTTGACCCAACTAGCTTAGTTAAGATATCGTTTTCTAATGGAAACCCAAATTTGTTCACTATTATTGAAGCTATGGTGATCTGAACCCACCAGCCGGATGTTGATTACAAAATAGATTGAGAAAATCCATTGGATCCGATCTTTGTCGATTGCAACTTTGCTAAAAGTGTTGTGTAATGTGCTGAGGATGATTAACTCAAACACCTTGTCGTCTTTCCGCTTATTTTATCACTCTGGAAAGTTTTATCTTTAAGTTTTGCCAACAAAACTCTTCAGTTTGAATATTGCGTTGTTAATGTCACTTTAATGACCTGTTTCTGTGAGATTCGTACTGGAGCTCATGGTGGACGATCAGAGTTTTTGCGTACTTCGTCGACTCTGATAAGGTAGAGTCTCCGTTTTTGATAAAATCTCGACACACCTCACGGTTATCATCAGACGATCCCCAGAAGTGAGAATATAAACAAGGTTTGTTGAACAAGCCACACACAACATTAAATGCTCATGTGCAGAAGAACTATGACAGCTGTTAGCATATTTTGATCCCTAAAATTTGGAGTAAAATATATGGCGACAAAAACGTTGACATCTCTAGGGAAAACCAAACCACCGTAAAGCCAACACTGTGATCTGAGATCGTATTTGGTGAGAGTGCTCCAGTCAGATTCCGGAACTCCAATCAAATCTACAGTATATTGAATGAGATCAGTCAAGTTAAATGAATTCTCATCCCAGTGGATTGCAAAAATGGGGTTACAAGAGATTTTTGTGTGCTGTTGTTAGCAGTTATTGTCGAAGTCACATTCGTAAACGCGAAATATGACGGGAACAAAACCTTGTTAGCCAGAACATGACACTGAAGGTCTCTTTCATATGAGAATAGATTCAATATCGAGCAACTGATAACCATGCATTTGACTGTGACTATTGTGAGTTCGTGTCATGAATTCTGGTTTGTACACATATCACGTTATTAAACTTCGTTTTCTATTGGCAACATTTTAAACGGGGGTGTTCCACAGAACGTCGCGGATATTGTCTGATTGGTAAGCCGAAGCAAACTAGAAAAAAATGAATATTTCTTCGTTTAGGTAATGTCAGTCAACTGGTTCCGTTTCCATGGACAGCAAAAACCCTTAACATATTTCCTTATCCATCATATTTAACAATATGGACGCATATTTCTCCAGGAAGATGGTCAACTTTAGTAGAGGTCTAGTTTCTTTGTCATATCAAACGAACGCAAACACTGTTCCCTCAAGAAGAAGAAGAATCGTTTTGGTACATAATGTTTTAAATAAAACTTATAGAATCAGCTACGCTTTCCAAGTTTTTGCTCAATAAAATTAGACCCGGTTTTGATCATGCAAAACTCTTGGAGGAACCGCAGGTACGCTTCACCTTAAGACCTGCAACATAAAAAATTGTGCATTGGCGGTTTTGAGAAAGATGACTTGAAAGTTTAATGGTCGCTTGTTTTTCTGATTGTAAAACACCGTAGAATCCTGGCACACTAAACTTTTCATTGTTCTTCAGCAGTTGCACACGTTGTTTAACTCAAACACACGAGAACTACTTGAAGTTAACTTTCTAACATTAACGATGATAAAACTGTCATTGTGCAATCGTACTCTTCTGAATGTGGTAGAACTACGCCAGAACGCGCGAGTTTTATTTACAATTTTGAACATCGTCCCAAGTGTTTGTCATTTTGTAACGGAAAGTACACCAGGGTCGGAAATAAGAAAAATTAAGTTCACGGAAACGGGAATGTGCGACCTTTCATGCATACGGAATTAAACATTAAGTCACAACTTATACAAAACGTTGGAATATTTTTATGATGAGCAAATTTAACGAAAATATTGCCTCTACGCCAAGTCTTTGTATGCCCAATGATTTATCGACAACCTTTATATGAAATTTACGTTCACTCTTGCTAAAAGGGTTGCCTGTTGGCGCCCTCATTATGAAATTACCATTCGTCGTTCAGCAGTTCCATAGTACAACCACATATTCACTTTGCCCAAGAATGTTGTTGAATATTGTCGCTTTATTTCTCTGCTATGGGAACACACTCGCAGGCTCCACAACAATTTACTCCAGGTTGACGTGTTTACTAAAATGAACGAGCCTCGTTGTTTTACCGAACGGCCTTCTATTCAAACGAAAGTGGATTACGAAATTTTCGACCTCCGGTCTTGAACTACTCCACTTGGTTCTAACTCATGCAACACCCAAATTCATTGGCAAAATAGGGTGCATCTGTCCATTGCAGGGGATACGTAGATTTTAATTTTGCCCTAAATATTTTCGCTGTTATCATGGAGGTGAATTCACCGATACATTAAATTTGTCTTCTAACGGAGTGTGCATGAAAATGTTAGGTAATTTCGCTAGACCCGGTGCTTGACGTGTCTCTTCTACACTCATTTCGAGCTCCTTGTCGAGTGTAAAATCATCTGGCAGGTTGTCATTTTGATGCCAGCTTATTGCTGAGAGTGTCGTATGCTAGATTACATGCCGATCCAGAACATACAAACAAGACTAATCAATGTGTAACCTGTTTACGTTTACATTGTGGAACAAACTCCATCTTCGATTGTCACTTTGCACTGGTTGCCATTAGAAGAGGTCGGCTTGATTATTGTCCTGCTCCGTGATAAATATCGTTAAGCCGACACTGCAGGAACTGCCTCGTCTTGGTTTGGGTTCAGAAGAAAGGGACACTGTGGGCAGTAAATTTATTCGCACTAACAGACGGACTTCTTGTCTGATCATTCACCATTCTCAAGAGCAATGCTTGCTGAGATGGGTTAATATGAGACTGATTTATAAAGTTGTACGCTTTACTATTGTGAACGGGGGCAACAGTTTAACGAGCAACTCTGGGGGCTGCCGGTTTGATCCCTTATTTATACTGTCTTTCCTGAATGAGTCCGAACAAAACGGCACCTTCAGGGTTGTGCCGGTTCGAGGTCAACCGTTATGAAGCATTAAAACAAAATAAAATTTAAGATATGAGTGATCACTTACTTCACCCTCATCAGCGCCGAAGTCAACAAACTGTTGTTAGAAATAAAAGCTGCCGATTTTCCACGCTGGTGCGGTACCGTTTATCCCATAGACATCATTCGTTCCATATTCGTCTAGGAGAGAGCAGTTCACGTAAAAACCGATCTTCATTACATTCAGCGCATCATCTCTTGTGCTGTAGACCTCACAGTTAATAAGTCAGCCAGTGATGCATCACTTAAACGGGCCCAACCTGCAACGGAGCTATTCTGCTGCAACCACGGTTCCTTCAGTCTTCAACCTCTTGCTGAAATGCACGGCTATTCTACGGACAGCTCTGCTAGCCGCCGAATTCAACGCACTTTTCTCTCTTGCGCTTTCTTCACATCGACAGACGCTTGATAAAACTTCGGAAACACCCTAATAAAGAGAGGCCGACATCGATGCCAGTGCCGAGCAGGTACTTCTTGTGTAAACCTAATGAAGGGTTCTCAGAGAGCAGTGGAAAAGTTTGGTATATAAGTCTGATTAGAAGTTATCAGAGTTAAACGTCATGGAATTGGTTTTGGTTGATTACTGACAAACATTTCCTCATTGAAATTTAGTTGAACCATAGGAATTGTGCGGAGTAGGGGGTGGAAAGCTGAAAAGTAGGAAGAACCCATTTCGTTGGTTTTCGCGCCTCAGCTATTCAGCCCACCCGTTAACTAGTACGTAAATTTGGAAGAGACCCAATTGCGAAAAATCTGGACTTCCGCTGAATTTGGACCAGCAACAGAAGCAACATGCCCAAACGCAGCAAACGTTTTACCAGCTGAGCTACGAAGCCATGCTGGAAGCACAGAAATTTCACGATTGGACCCCGTTACCCACCCAAGTAAATTTGTCATCTGGAATCCACCTAAAGATCCAGTCGATTGGTTGTCGAAACGGGATTTCTTGATCAATTCATGTGAATGATTTCAGCTTGGGACAGAGAGTCATAGGAACGACGATGACCCACGTCCAACGGACCTCGTGTTACCCTCAACATATGAAATCGCGCTGGTATATTTTATAGGTTGACTCTTAAACGATGAAGTTCGGGTACACAAGACAAAATCGACAATATCTCAATAAATTAGTAGGCAAGAACTAGTGTACGCCTTTGGTTCAGCTGACATTTGGCCTGACATGGTGAAATATAAATTTGTGTGGATGTTGATCTTCTGGGCCTTAATATCCATTAATTAGTTCGTTGCTAGGTATGTGCTAGCTATGTGAACTGATAGTCACCATCCTTTGGATTTGCAAGGTCCGGTTATCAGACATGTCAAAAAACAGCCCTTCTGTTAAATTTAGCGAACTGAATATAGCAGTTAACCTATCTTGTCGGCATTTGAAATTCATCGTAATATACTGGAAAATATAGACATTAGCTCACGGCAATTCCACGATTGTAATCCCGTAATTGGGTTCTGCGACAAGCAGGTGTTTTCAACTACCCGTCTGCAAGATACAGAAAGTAAATTTGAAAGTCACTCTTGATTTCCGTCAACTGTTTTTGGATATTTTATTAAAAAAATCTACACCAGCTGGAATGTATATAGTTAGGAACAGCCCAATCAATTCGTTTCTGTTCACACACGCCCAGTCGGACCGCAAAGAGAAAATGTCGTGATAAACTGACTTTAATCATTGCTTTTTATACGGGTGATCGAATAAGAACACTGAATTGCTTGAAGTCACATTATCAAAAAATAAGGACCACACACGTCCACTTCGTTTAATAGATTTCTCGACCACAATCGAGTGGAAAGTTTGAGTCAATTGTGTCAAATATGTCAAGATATGGATTTGAAAGGCCACTGTAAGTTGAGGTTTTTGAGTAGCAATTGAGGAGGGGGAAGTCAATACTGGTAAGGTTTTTTTTTACCGTGTACGCTGTCTTTTCAAGCTCGTAAAAGAATTACTGAAGCACTGGGTTTTTGATCCACTATATGTGAACATCCCCCTATACAATCAACTCTAGTGTTTTCATATATAGTTCCAAGGGTAAACGAAGAGGTGTACACGTATTTACGTCTGAAAAAACCTGTTGAACAGCTAACAAATTTAAGGAAAGCGTGCTCACGTTTAGTGATGGAGAAGAGTTTTAGAAAAATTCACTGGCATACAGTTCATCAACAAAAATGTACACCAGGGCACATTGCTGATGTAACCTGACTATACACATTTGATAAACGAGACTTATTTAATGACAAATGTGCGGGTCTGTAATTTCCAAATCATTTACTAAGTTATGTCAGTTTCATTGCCTAGGCATTCATCCTGACCATCAAGACTTTCAAAATAACCCGCCGTTAAACTTCTGCCTCTACACATGACGCAAGGTGGATTGTAAAGTTTTCGGGATTTCCAAGAGAGTTATTGTCACTTATGCTTTTTATCGGGATTGGTCAGCTTGTGAGACGGCTTACTTCGTGTACCATTAATGTTCCTTAATCCTTTCCGTGTTTTGTACTGTCAACCTAGTTATCGCTCATATATACCCAGGCACAGTTTTTACGGTAGCCGTGAACGAACATGAGTTTAGTGAACTAGATAAACAGCAGTCATTTGTAGAAGACTGATTGGTATATGAAATGTTTTCATTTATTGTGGACCGTTACGCTGTCAGTATACTGCAGCAATGGTGATCGAAATTACTGGATTTTCCCAGCACGGACGGTACAAACCGTGCAAGGTCTAAGACAACCTTTTGGAATCATAGCACCAGATAACCAATGACTAAACTTTCCGGTGTTTACGCTTGGTTAAATAATCATCAAAACTCCAGCTAGTCTCCATAAGTCAGGAAAGCGCCCTAGCAGCTTTAACAACAGGAGGTGATCGACCTGGTCCAAATCTGTGGGTAAATCTAAGTAGGTCAGTTTAATGGACCATATGCCAATAACAACGTTGGACTTAACATTACAAGCTACCTGTAAGTCTACGGGACATGAGTCCACCTTCAAAATTTTAACATGTGCTCCAGTTACGGGTCCAAGTCTCTGCAATTTTGCACAGAAGATGTAATCAAACGGACCCCTCAATAAGTTGGATAATATTAAAGACGAGGTTGTCAATCACTAGGTTGGGAACGTTCGTAAATAGTGTTCAGGCCCTTGGCTAACCAACTAGTGATTGGGAATTACAGGGCCGAACAGCTGTGATTCAAGTAGTTCGGCGGCAATGTGGCCCATGATCAGACCGTTACATTTGGCAAAACCGTCTACAAGTTGAATCGTGTACGTCACGTAGAACTAAGCGTTCTACTTTGAGCTGATATATGCCGAATAAATGTCTCAGATTCCCGTCAACATAATTTGAACGTCAGCTTTAGGACGATTGTATGCGTACTCTGCACAACTGAATAACTCTTTCTGTGTTCATATGCAATGAATGCCACCACAGTAGTGTCAGCTTGAACAGGAACCATGCATGTAACTCAACGTGTACTGTCGAGGTAGAGACAGGGATATCTACAGAATAATTTCACAAAAAAACATTCAAAAAACGTTTAAAAAGGGAAACTACATCCACTTCCGTGCTTTATGGTCATTCAATTTCGCATTATCTACAAGGTTCTATTATCAAAAATTTATAAGTATATCTTTTAATGATATCCCATGAGCCTCCGAGTTGATTTTGACGCATTTCATTATCAATTACCCGTGATGATGATGCTTGTGATAAAATCTCAAATCCAAGCAGACTTCGTGAACCCGAATACTGTTTAGTGGTCAAATGAGCAAGACTGCGTTATAGCCCTCCTTAGCCGTTAACTTACTTTATACCTTTTTATCCACGACCCTTCCCACACTCCGGATGGACAATATCTATTCGAGGTTCAATTTTCCACCAGTAAGAGCCCCAGTGGCTCATAACACTGTCCATAATGATTTCTCATGGGTACCTATAAACCAGTACCCCGCTATAAGCTTAGTTCTAGTCCAGACTCACCAGGCACAAATATTCTGAATACCGGATCGAACCGGCAGTATCTTGATTTACCAGTCAAGGCGTTGTACCCACTGGTCCACTAGTCCTATAACTATCACTTGTGACTGGGGAATCTATGCTTTCTGGAGTTATACCGCGAAGGAATACTGGGTTAGTTTTGCATTCAGATTGTTCCCTTGTGGTGAGTCTAAGCACAGACAAAACGGCCCTTTGCGTGTTGGAATGACAGTTAGCTTCAAGACGATGGAAATTCACTTCAGTCATTCATACTCAACCGAATACTGTTAATGGATCGGTTACCTGCAACTGTGGTGAGTTAGTATACAAGGATAGACAAATCAAACACACATCAAACAAGTCCGTCCACAGTTCAGAGAATTAGTATTTTCGTCGCATCTTAGAAATCCCTACCTTGAATGTACAGAAAGTCTTTCGTCACAAAAAGCCCACCGTGATAGCGAATTGACTATGGCGAACTAAACGCACCGTAAGTGAACTTTGATTCATGTACTCTATTTTGTTCATCAACTTACCCTGTACGTACGTTTTTTGTCGCCGCGTGATTAGGCTGTATTAGAGTAAATATTGCTAGGAGGCAACTGAGTGGTCCGGAACAATCTCATTTCTGAAACTGGATACGAGAACCAGATGTTTAAATTAGCTTACGGCACAACAGCAATCATGTTGTGCGTGTTCTAACTTCGGTGTAACTTATCTTCCTCAGGTTTGAAAGCGACCCCATTTGAGTGTGCTAAATGAAATTAATGGTGCCTTTTCGAGTAGTTCATGTGTTACACAAACCTTCTTACTAATAACAGTGTAAGAAGATTCATGCCGCTGATACACAGGTATCTCTGTTGAACTGTGCTGCCATCACCATCCTATGAATTCACTGTAAGAAAAATGAACTAACAAATTTTTGCTTGAAGTGTGATGTACTTGGATCGACAGTAAAATGACAGCAGAACGTCTGTGAGCTGGTGAACTTTGTCGGCAATTTAAACCCATAAACACCCATGACAAGTGTGGAGACGTTTTTCCCTCTTAGTAACTGTCTTCATCGCCAAATTTAATTGAGTACGTTTCGAACGATAAACGCAAATGTAGTGACACTTCCTCAAAAGACAAACAGCTAAAAGATGTACCTTTCTAACTGAACGACCAAGCTAGCGTGGATATCAGTTAGAGTAAAAGAGAACAAGTTGATTTAGAATTTGGACCGAGTGACAGCAGCAGTAGGAGTATGCATTCGCTTGTGACGAGGCATAGTGGAAAGTATAAATAATTTTTTGGAGAACGACTGCGGATGATGGATTAGACTGAAGGGACTTTCAAACGAATTGTCGTGCGCCTCAAAATACTGCAAATCATTGAAACCCGCGAATGGCTGAAACAACTTCCATAGCAAAGTGGAGGTTACATCTAGCAGAGCCAATATGTGCTCACAACAATCACGAGATACTTACTAGCAAAGAGGGCAAGCAATGAACAGTCAACAATCTTTCATGAACTGATGGCGTAATTGAAGTGGGCTGAATATTGTGTTTGTATGCCGCTTATAGATATCTTCTGGATGAGTGAAAAGGTCAGTAATACGAATTTATTCCATCACTAATAATAACCGTGGAGTACTTGGTCGAATGATCAACCAGAGTTTGCTATTCTCGTGAATGGATTGGCAACCATTAAAAATTGACCCAAATGACTAAAACAAATAGACGAATAGATATTACTGACCAAAGGTATAAAGCGTGATTGCCATCAACTCGAAAGTTCCAGCAAACTGAATAACAACACGGCGACATGAAATTATTTTAGTTTTTTTCAGGTTTAACATTGGATAGTTCGGGAGTATGGTCGGAACCATGTGATCGTAAGTTGACATTGTTTCTGAAAGGGTTGGAACAAAGGTCGCAAAGCCGGGGCGTCATGTCAAAACACCAGGATAAGTGACCAGTGTTGCTGAAACCTCACCAGCAGATTCGGTTAAACGGCCTCGACCGGCTAACTAACAACATACAAAATCGACGACGAAAGTCGGAATGCCAGACATGCTGAACATTTGAAGTGGCGTTATTCTGTCAGTAGTATCGAATCAATTGTTGTGAAACAAGAGGTATAAGTGAAAAGATCAGGATACTCCCCTAAATGATGACGCGCTGGAGAGAACTAATTAATCGGAAGTTTCAAGAATGAATGTTGAGCAACGGTAATTGGATAATTTTGTCTTTGTCGTTCGTTCGAGCGTATATTGGCAGCCGAATTTTATTCAAATAGTCAGTAGTACAGAAGTGGATGTACTTGTGGAAGATTTCCCGTTGCTAGTTAGCGGGTGATATGTTGTATGTAAGCTTTATGGTTACGGCAAATTTTTGCGATCAACTCTGCTAATGTCCGGCCTGAAGACTTAACATATGCTTCAAAAACTTCCGATAATAAACCACAAGATCAGTTTACTTTGCTAGCTCGCAAATGAACAAGCCTTGTAAACAGTCCTGAATGTGGTGAATGTTACAAATAACGCTCTTCGTCAATGCAAACTTGTGACCAATGGGATTTTGTTACAAAAGGAGAAAATAAACGCGATGATACCTACACAACCACTAATATTCTGTTGTTACGTCCAGAACACAAAATCTCGGGTCTTCTTACGGAGGTGGGTTCAAAGCACACCCAAAACACCTGTTCTTTGTGTAACTATCCCCAAGACTTGTTGCAAAGGGATGAACAAGTTACACATCCAGATATTCGTGTCTACTGAGAAAAACACGAAATCATACTTGAGTTTAATAATGCAGTAAAATGAAGCAATAGTTTTCGAAAAAAGTTAACCTCAGTTGATTGACCAAGTACAAGTTTCCAGTAATTAGGGTGTCTGTTTTACATTAATAAAGTTTCTCTTTTACCCAAAAGTCTGCGAACATGACGGGATGTTCAGGTTAGTGCACTGCATCGATCTAAACAGCAAAGGTGATCAGGATTTCTACTGTATTATACATATTCACATCAAGCAGGCGAAAGAAGAACAGTCAGACAACAAACAGCAAAACTGATCAGGTTGTATTCCTTACTACTGACCACATAGGAGCATTGACTTTGTAACATAGCATCCCGTTGGCGTATGTTAACACCGTATTCGTAGATGCTGTACTTTCTTTTATCCGATAATGGGGAGTCGGCTAGAAGAGATAACCTCGAACAAAACAGAACTCGAATCGCTCACTTTCTGACTGTACCAGTCAGTATGTATTCGAATTTGGTCGAAACACTTCCGGTATGCTTCAGAAAGCTAACGTAGATTTGAATACATGCGTTAAAGATATCGGTGAAGAGAATCAGATACTAGTGTATTAATAATCACGCCATCGAGCTAGGCACAATTCTCTTTGCCAAAATGGTTGCATCCTCGAGTCGTAAGCTTTAAATAGGGACCTTGAGGAAGAAGCATTCCCCGCTGCTTGGCAGGTTAGGAAGATGATTCATCAACTTGGGCTGAGGGCCACTCTATTTTCCTCCTCTGCGTCTAGTTATCACTTTTTTAAAAGCAAGACAGCTGGTAAACATTGTTGCTTTATTGTTCTCAACCTCATACAAACAGATAGGCAATGTACTCTGGTGAGCAAACTTTCTGACCTGAAAATGCATTCGGACGGTGTTTCCGAAGCACACCTTTAAGATCGTGCTGCACACGTTTATTTAAATTTGCACTCAGATATTGATAAAAACGAGTGGTATGTTTCAGGATGTTTGAAGACAATGGAGCTGAATCTGTCGGTCAAGCTGGGAGGCACAAGGCCTCAAGGCACAGTATTGCTTACGCAAACCGATCCCAGTAGATAGCCGTCTGTGAACCGTGAGACTTAGCACTTTTGTCAAAATCGGTCGATAGAGATCAGAGAGAAGTTTTGTCATGTGAATGTGCTACATCAGACAGCTGTTGAGGTTCCGCCAATCTTTTACCTTCTGAGAAACATCAAACAATCGGACCTCAATTCGCTTACCTGTTATATGAACTCACAACCTTGTAGGGACGTGAAGATAACTTCGCCAGCCGGCTGTACGATGTGTGACATTCTTCCCCAAATCCTACTTCGCACTGTGAATAGGATCGTAAGGATCTTTGCCTGCGTCCCCTCGCTACTTGAGGTCGCGTTTGATTGTTTGCACGCTTGTCATCCTATGGGTGCCAATAGAGCCAGGCATACTTCCGGGTTGCATGCGTGCTGGACAATCGGGTCCTGAACCTTCTTAGTTATTTCCGCGTGCAGGTATCATTTAGCGCCGATGGAGACCTATTGTGACTGTCGTGTAATACACTTTGGGTGTCTCCCATTTACGTCTCTTATTTTCTTCGCGCCTGCTATTCGTTGCATATGTTTGAGAACCGTTCACTTCATTTCCGCACTTACGTTTCGCTCATAATGAGAAGTGGTCAGGCGATATATCTACTCTCCTGGTCTGTTCAATGGCCAGCCTATGTGTGCAAGATCATTGACTGTACTTGCCTTTTTCCTGAGATACCGGCAGGTCCGTAAGTCACCAATTTTTTTCGGATTTCTAGAACTAAGGTTGATTCGACTAACTAGTGTATGTACCCGCCTTGTGTTGACCAGTTTACAGTTGTTAACGGTATGTTTTTCCATAGCAAATGCCTTCACCTGAGCCACGTTATTTGGGAAAAGTATGGCCTGTTGCAGCACAAAAGCGCACAACGTGGCCTGATTTTACTCATCTGGGAGTCCTGGTAACCAGCCATGGTGGATGAGTACAGCAACTGAATTCCCAAGCTGATTCTTCTGTTCAGTTATACCTCTTGTCAGAGTTTCCTACTAAGTTCTCCGAAGTTCCTTAGAGTGCCATGGTCCTATTGGGGCCTAAATGAGGGTCAGTTCACAGTAGGCCGATCTATGCCGGAATTTGTCCACGTTCATTTTAGGTGCCTGAAATTATAATGTGGTCTTGTTCGGCATGTATATTATGGTGAAATGGTCCATTTGGATTAGCAAACAGTGTCATGATAGTTGAACGATGCCCGCAAGTGTGCCGAGCAACACACCAACAGCTTTTGAGGCATTAGTCTGCTGGCCTGCGCATACAAGGTGCTTGCCGTAATTCTAATGAACCAACAGAATGCGGGCGCTTTTGAGGCCAATGTTTCTGAACAACAGTGTGGGTCTCAAGTGATTCACAGCAAGATCGACCTGTTGTCTACTGCTCAACAGCTTCAGAAGTGCCGGAAACGCAATCAGCCCAGATATACCCCCTTTTTAGACTTCACTGAAGCTTTCGAGTCCGTGAGTCGCGAGGCGTTGCGGACAGTTCTTCGTAGACTTTGATAGTTGGGTAAATTAGTCAGTTTGGTTAGAATGTCGCATCGCGAGGATCGACCTGTGATGATTCTGAAATTGTCACTAGGATACAGAAGGGCTGTATCCTAACCTCAGCCTTACTTCTTCCAAATTTGACAGTCATGCTAACAGTTGCTCTTCAGAACTCGGTTAAGAACGACGTTGAGGGTGAGTGCCGGAAGACGGGCTTTTGCATTTGATGTCTCGACACCCAAGCCGGCTACATACCTCAACGATACGCGCGCCTCTGTTTGCAGACAACAGCGCGATATTCACACACAGCGAAGACAAACTACAGCGACTGACTACGGCTTTCCCGACAAGGGAATCTCACTGTGGATGGGAGATCAACACAGGTAAGACATTCTGTCCTTCAACCTTCTTCAGGCAGAGGTGCCATTCTTACATCTGCCTCTGGGATTCACATAACTAGAAACATTATCAATAACCGCACAAACTTCTGCCACTTGGATATCGATTTGTCCAGAGATCTGCCTGCGGACCATGAGTTACGAGGTGGTGTGACGAAGAATATTGCTGTTTTCGGACGTATTAAAAGACGTGTCTGGAAGAACTGTTGCCTGATTGTGGCTACTGAATTCTGTCTCCCGCTCGACGGTGCTGTCTACACTTCTATATCGCAGTAAAACGTAGACACTGTGTCAACGGAAAGTGAGCAGTCTGTGCTGTTCCCACTTGCAATATCTGGGACACTCCTTTGGAATTTGATTTTCGGACATGGTTTCGAACACGGAGATACCGTGGCGAGTGGGGACGGATGGGATGGAAACCACTCTGATTCTCAGTCGCTTCCATTGGCCTGGTCGCTTTCGTTAGCTGGGTGATGACGGCATTTCTTAAGAGATAAGGTTTCAGCTTCCCGCTGGCTTACCAACTGTCTAACACGAGTCTCACCAGCACTCCTACTGATTTCACTCCCTCAGGTTTACAGTAAACGCGTGGTGTGCGAATGGAACCACAAGTGGTGTAGGGCAAGCCGCTGGTGATGATGGTCAAGTGCAGGCATCGTTTGGCTTCGGCCAATGTGACAGAATAATCCGACACTGGTGCCGTCAACCAAGTACGGGAAGTGAAGTACGATACCGCTTGTTTGACCTCTCTACTACGGGAGACAAAATTGTTTTTGTAGGACTTAGATGCAATCAGTTTTACCCGAAGTGTGTCGGTTTCCAGCATCGTCTTCTTGCGGATCTTGTACTATCCCCACCCTACGTACGATCATTGAGGCTAGCTGTCAAAGTATCTTCTTGTTGTTCATATCTTAAATGCTTGTCTTGTTTCATTCCGATTACCCAAAGACAAAAATTGTAAGAAACAAAAAGTGGAAATTGTTCTATTGATTTGCACTGCATGATTCTGAATGGAAAAACCTCGCATATCTCTGTTCTCACCCAGATAACACTAATTTGTGAAGTCTACGGAACCTGGAGGTTGACAGGTGTGATCAGCGTTCGATGGTATAACCATGGCTACAGGATTGCGAAACAAGCCTTCTACAATTACCGCTTCTGTCTGATGTCATATTTATAGTTGTAGGTATAGAACACTGGTCTTTTTCTGGAGACGGGAATGAGGTATTTTCTTGTCCGCGGGTGAGGCTGTGAATAACATTCAGGAGCCACATATAGTTAGCGAGCAAATAAACGATTTCAATGGTCCTGTCCAACTCTATATTTATGGCTTGCAAAAACCGGAATTCCAGGTTATATATTGTTTACATACACTCACAGATTTCGCATTTAGGTAAATGCTGCAGCCAGTCTATCGTGGGACTGAAGCGCTAGAATTTGTTTAACTTTGGTGGGAGCACGTCAATAGTACACAAGCGTGCTGCGGCCAGGACATGAGCACCAGCCACACACTGTTAAAGACACCATTCTGAGCTCTGCATCATTGACCTTAGCTAAGACATTGTTGAAGTATGTTCAAAGTTTTTATCGCACTCCTTGGAACTAATGACCAGATTTCTGTGTCGGTAAGAAAGTAGACACACTGCATGTGTGCCGATTCCAATCAAGAATCCAGCGATTAAGAGTAGTAGTCTAGTGGCTGACCAATTAAACGCTAAGCAGTACTCATATCTGACCGCCGTTTTCACATTACTGTGGGCATTTCTGTCAACCCTTTCAGACAGATGCACTATGTTTGACTTTCGCTGTTGCTAGAACTCGACAACAGTGAACTTGCTTGCTGCGGTCAAAAAGTGAACTTCAAACGTGGTTTCTTGATACCCCCGTAGAACACTGTGTGCAACGGACTTCACATTAACCACGATTGTTCATTGATGAGATAGACTTCCTGAGGAAAGCTTTGAAATACATAGGTATAGCCAATTCTGCAGTGAACGGTCAAAGTTGAGGTATTGTAAACTTACACATCAGTTGCAACGCAGGATCAACCAACCGTTTTAATGGTTTGAACATTATACGTTCAGGACAAAATGATGTACTGACCAACGTTCACATCGACAACTCATACAGTCCATTCACACTTTACCAATTTCCGTTGGCACGTGATAAACATTAGCAACCTAACAGCAATAACTTTAATATTAAACAGTTAGCTTCAAAAAACCAACTTAGTCTCCGGAAGATGCTTGAAACACCGGGTTTAACCCATCCATTAAAAACATTGCCACGATAGGCATTTTCATTGTGTGCCAAAGCAGTTATTCCGAATGGTCAGAGAACTGAACGGACACACAGACGCACACGATCGTGTGTACGCAAACATTTCCTCTACCGGCTAAGTCAAATAAATTGGGTAGGAACTATATTTCAGTGTAGTGATTTTATTGCTATATGGTCAAATCGATATGGATTGACATGATAGAATTAGACGAAGACGACGGATTAATTCAGCATATCAGCTGACGGTGTAGGCAGCTGGTGTGACTGGTAGAGAAATTTTCACCGTGTTCGATGATAAAAGCGTTTAACTCAGATTCTGAGTTACGTCAATTTTTAAAGTTAGTAACGTCGGACTCGCCAATCTAGGGTGGATAACACAGCAGATTCTGATGTTGTCTTGTGCAACATACAAAACATCGGAAAACGATGGTACTTAAATTTCACACCTTCACCACTTATTTAAAACAATCTGATGAACATTTGTTAAGTCCATGTTTACTGTCACTCACCATTCCCAGGAAACCGTTCATGTGTTGTGTTTAGGTGTGTGCTGTCGATGGGCTTTGTGACATATTTTTTCCAGTACCAATCACTTCTTTACACTAACTTATCACATTGAACGGTAGTCAGACAAATCTGTAGGTTATAGGAAAAAACGGTCGTGCCTGGTTTGCTCGACGTATTTCACTATCAGTTCGTGTAAGTGGTGAGTGAACTTATAAACACACGCATAAGCGTAAGCTGATTTTAGTGAAAACAAATACACTGCATGGACAGAATTATGAATTAGATCAGGTTGGACACTGCTGAAAGCGAAAACCGACAACATGTTTGCTGATTAGTTGTAGACGAACGAATATTCAAACATTAAACACAGTGTTCATACGACGTGTTCATAGAAACATATCCGGTAAATCATGCTTTTGTAATACAATAGGTAAGATAAATTTTTTCCAACCCATCTCCGTCAGATAAATAAGACTGATGATAGGGAACAGCTAGGATTTTATGATCTAATGTCAATGTGCAAGGATGCAATGGATTTCTTGTTATCACTGTGGAACATTGCTGTAATGAACACATCGTGAAGATTGAACAGAAAACCTCGGCGGAGCGGATTGGCAAAATAATCACAGGAATTGAGAGGATACGGGAAAGTAATATCAGCGGGTGGACTGAAGAGAAATGCTGGAGAAAAAAAGAATATTATCTTTAGTAACAGGTATTGGGCACATAACCGGGAGCCACGAAGTCAGTGTGATGATAAACAATCCACTAGGAATAGTGAATCATAATGCATGGATGTTGAGAAGTTACCTCAATTTTGGACAAAATATGAAAGTTATACTTTTTCCAAGGGTTTACTAGCCTGCTCTCGTGAGTGGGCTTGCTACTGCGTAAAACTCCGGAAATTATGAAGCCGTTTGATGCACACTGGCACTTCAACTCCTTGAGACCGTTTTTCTCTTTGGAATGACTCATCGGGTAGAGACAGTCTGAATGAGTGATTGAAGCTGCAACCAATCGAAGATCTTATCCGTTCAGCTACTTGTTTTGTGAATAATGCTTGTGAAAGACAACTGTAGAGATAACTGAACTGTTACTCGTTTTGCTCCCTGCTGGTGCAGATGTATGAGCGAATGACAAAGAATGGGCAAAGAAACGAGAGTTGAAGAAGTGCAACCGATTAGAACGTTAGCACGACGATTGATTCAACTAATTTCAAAGTACAGTGAACAACACAACAACCAGCACACTAATCCCCGAATGTTGAATAATTTTTATTCACTTACTACTCCGATTCTCTTAGAACTGCATAATCAAGAGGAGACCCAAAATCGAAAACTCCATTTCGCCTGGATTCGAACCGGCGACAGAAACGACATGCCCAAACGCGACAAATGCTCTACTAGCTGAGGTTCGAAGCCATGCCATAAGCTAATAACTCAACCGAACTCAATATTTTCGCAGTCGAGTCTTATCTAACTTATAAAATCTGCTAAACTAGTTATCAGTATCACACTATCAGTGCTCATCGATGGCGTTGTTGGCTTTCAGCGTAAACTGATCTAGAAATCATGCTTGGACAGTCAGTCGGTCGGATCTATTATTGGGTTCCATATGACACATTTGGCTGGATGGGTAACAGAGTGCAAATGTGAAATTTCTATGCTTTCGGCATGCATTTATATCTCAGCTGGTAGAGCGTTTACCGCGTTCAAATCCTGAAAATCTGTTAAACTAATTACCAGTAATACTGTCTAACCAGTTACGTAAAGGACACCGCTTTAGATAGTCGCTTAAAAAGCGACTTCGTTTAAATCCAGAAGAGTCGGAAATTACCATCACAAGCTATTGGTGTTTTTACAGTAATACTGAAAAATATTATAAGCAGGATGCCGTGATGTCATTTTCCAGAATGCACAAAATACCAAACTTCTATCGATTACAAAAGTCTAAAAATGTGAATGCTGATAAATGATTGTCCCAACCGCCGCTATTTTATAGGTCATGAGCTCGTCCGTGCCAGAACGTCTAGTCAAAGGCAACAGGTTGGCAATAGACACTGAGTTAGGCTGTACCTGATAAATGCACAGCGACTTTTACAAACAGGATGGCAGGCACTTAATCTAAGTAACAATCTCTCAGGACTGTTCATTATACAAAGGAGGCATATACACTTTTTAGACGGTATGACCATAGGTATTCATTTTTAACAGTAGATGACGAAGTTCTATTGCTAAAATGCTATATCATTTGTTGCAAATAAACTCAAAAAGCACGGCAAAATTCTAAATGTGTCATATAACAAAGACATCAATGACAGTTTGAACAGTTTACAAATAAAATAAAATGAAGGAACATATGAGCACATCCAGGATATTTCCTCAAATGTTCGCAGTGTAAGATGGTGCGCCAGTGTCCAGTGTTTAATCGCACAGTGGTCAGTCAGCCAGACTGCACATTCAGTTAACTTTTAACTGCCTATGCCACAGATAGTAACAGTGGGTTAACTGTGCGTTTCCAACAAGTATTCGACCACCAGAAGGTGCAATATTTCTTCACTTCTATGAGAGGATCGAAGTTGATTCTTGACTGGTGCGTAATCCACGGTGCCGTCATCGCCGATCAGAGAGCACCAAAATACGTGTAGGCCGCAATGACAAGCTCAAAGTTGGAGCCACTTACCTGGTAACAGTTTATTTCACCTAATACTGACCATTTGGAACTGAGGTTTCGCTAGGCAGGTTCGCGTGGAATTGAGAGCAGAATTAGTTGAGGTTGACTGCATTTGAAAAGCTAAGAAAGCATGAAGAAACAAGTTTCCAAGCGGAACGAGCCGAGAGAAGCTGAGGAACTAAAGGATCAGTCCTTCGAAATTGCGACCACAGGTTGCTCAACTATTCTGTCCCTCAAGTTACCTGCCAGTTCACTTGCAGCTGTAGTGACGATTACATAGGCAAAACAGGTCGAAAACTATTCCAGTAATTAGCGGAACACGTCCCGAAGTGGCCAAAATAGCTGGTGACACAACATTCTCGAACCGGTGGACCTGTGGGTGGGAATCTCGCATCGACCGCTAAATACCTAATGATAACAGGTCAACAACTTGACCCACTTAGAGTACGTTACGTACCAATTCACCAGCAATTGCAGTGATTCACAAATTGGCAGAATAGACCAACATTTGTGAGAGAGGAAGGCGCAGCACATCACTAAGTGGCTAGTGCAAGCAAAAAGTCAACCCCCGAACAGAAATCCGGCGTCTTCGATCGCAAAACCCTTAATCGCAACCGTCACTTCGTTCACGGTCCTATTGCGCAGCCACAGCCCTACGATGTTGGCGTTCTCCAAGGCAATGCTGATTAAGCGTCACGTGTTGGCCCTATCTTGGAAAAAGGTATTGGCGTTGCCGTGGCAGTGAATCCTGATTGCAAATATGTGAAGTTCGTTCACTTCATTGCTTTGATGCTACGCGGTTAACCTATATAATCGAGTGTTTTATGTAACTGACTGGTGAGAATGAACGAACTGCTTGCATCACGCAATGTATGCCCACTTATGTCATACAAACTGTTGTTACACTGTCAGAACCTGAAGCTACTGGCCTTCAGCAAAACTATGTGGACCAGAACTCTCCAGTAGGCACAAACTTGGTTGAAGCGACCCATCTGGTTGCAGTAATGTTGATGACATGATATGTTAGGTGAATGTATGCCTGTCCATAAGCAGTCTACCTCTGTCTGTCGTATATAACCTACGTGTACGACCAACGAGAGTAAACGAAATGTCAACAGATCGGCATTGATGAATTGTTAGAGGGAACCCGGTGCACCGTGTAGCGTATTACAGAAATGCTCAGCGGAAGCGGGAAATGATGTGTCGTGATGACCAAGACATAACAATCCACTGGAGAATCATCACTTACACTCAACTTCTCCGAAACTTGTACACATTCTAACTAGTTTGGTTGACTGTGGCATGTTTGTTTCTATGCTGGTGTGAAAGCCGGAGGTATTGTGTCAAAAGTTTGTATGAAAATGCAAACTTGAGCGTGTGCAACAAAAGCGCAAATCCAACATTTCGTGGACAGCAAATTCTCAGCAAGTCGTTCGGAATAGTTTCAAATTACTTAACCTTGAGATCGGTAACGATGCTGATTGTCTGTATCTTTATCGGAGACTTATGTTTGGTCAACGTTGTGTTCTTGCAATGTGATGTTCATCTCCGTATTGTCGTGCATCCCACTTCAAGATGCCAGATCAGTCCACTCCACACTGTGTCTACCAGTTCATTCGCAGCTGCAATGACGTTTACATTGGCAGAACCGGTCGTTTCCTGTGCCTTAGAATGGAAGAACATATACCCGAACATACCGAGGACTTGATGTGTCGAATGAATCGACGCAACTCCATCATAAAACGCAAGCGGGCTTCTCCGACTGCCAGACATCTGTTGGAAGACAGTCATGTTGTCGACCCGACAAACGCACTTCGTGTTTTGGTGCGTTATCACAAGCCTGCTGTCCTTAAGCCTGCGCAAAAGCTGTTGACCTTGATCCACCACCCACCACGTCCACCAATGACAGATTAATATATACACTGATTTGATGTACGAGCAGGGTTCACTTGTGTGTAGCAACTGACGAGAATATACGAAATGGTAGTACCATTTTGCAAAACAGATCTTCTCATTTCGTTATCCACCTACTGTATCATTTCTGCATTGATGACATCAACTTCTCATAGAAAATGCGAGAATTGAACGCAATCGATCAAACATAGATTGTTGCAAGATCAATGGAAGTTCTTAATTTCATCAACACAATGTGTAAAGTTTGTGTGGAACGTGCAAGGACGAAAACACAGAGCACCGATCAGCCAGCCGTCTATTCTCCAACCTGTGCATACACGACTCCTTACACCACCCTCATTCATAATGTCTTAACCTTACATGTACCCTAATATATGCCTACTACTCGTCATGATTGGCATAGATTCTTGTTGCCAGAGAATCCAGCAGTATTCCCTGATATCACCATAAACTCTGTTTTATCATATAATCATAGCAGATACACTTGTCTGAAGATATTAGAGAATAAACTGTAGTTATCTGTTATCTCTATCAGCAGATCTCGAAGTAGTTAAAATCCTGTCAACAGTTCAACATGCATCTGATAAATACCGTACACAGACCATCAAAACTGTGAATATTTCACAAACTTTCAGGTAACCAGCTTTTTAATAGTTGGGTGCATTGATGATGTTTTTCGCTCAAACCGACACGCTCAAACACGTAAGCTTTAATGATGTCACCTCACTGAGCTTTATTACCTGTTTCAATTAATTGTGGAGTTGCTTTAGAAAATCAAACATATTAAATTAGCGCTGTTATACTCGTCATCAATTCTGAATGCATCGGAAATTTCGTCCTCATATCAGTTTTCTTGAAAATCCATCATCCAAACAACTTTTGTCATTTTTAATTAATTTTGAAGAGAATGTATGCAAAAACAATTTAGGGGTAAAAGAGAAGTACAAGAAGTTAATTCAACTGGGAAACTTCTGGGTGCCTTCAAATCATTTTTATTTGAGTAGTGTACAAGGAAATGGTAATATGACACGAAAATGTTTCTCCAAAAACCGCGCTCAAAGAGTGTTGTCCTTAGTTGCAAACCTCGTTAATTGGCATTTGTTGTAATGGTTATGTATGATTGAATAGTAAGCGCCATCTTACCAGGTGCTTTCTTTAAATGATCTGAGTCCAGTTAGGAAGCTACTACGCAACAAACAGCATACGTACCTCAGTATTAATTTTTAAAAATCATATTTGCATAGTGCGAATTCCATTTCACTTTGTTCTACAAAGCCACATTTTCCTTCATGGACCAGCCGTTTTTATGACACACATCACAACAAAATTAGACAAACGTTCTGAATTGCAGAATTTTGTTAGACTTTTCTGTTTTACCTCCACTGTAAGGATTTTGTTCACAAGTGTAGCAACTGCAGCCTGTTTGACGTGGTACCTAAGTGGCTGACAATCTGGACCTAGGAAGAAACTTGTTTGCCAACTGTGCCACTGTCACAATTTTGTTCGAGCTTCTTCAGTAGTGGTAAATCTTTTGAAAAACAGCACCTGCTGAAGCGTTTTGCACACTAAAACAAACGAGCTATAGCAGAGTTGATCCAACCAATGGAAATCGGGACGCACGTGACCAGTTACATCTTTTCACTTCACTGCTACTTGTCTATGAAACAACTAGTGGGGGCCCAATAGGACTAAGTTTGCTCAGTATCACCAGCGTTTTCTTTCTGGTCTCATTTCAGGGAGCAACCTGTCCACAACAACCTGTATTTCAAAACCCAATTCACCCAAACCTCTTTAGTTACTACGTGTACAGAAATCCCAATCTGATCAGTTTACTTGGCGGAAGGAGAACCCTGTGGAAAGAGAATGGGCTAACATATATGATGGTTGTTTATCTCCTGCTGGTGGAAAAGTCAGGTTGAAAGGTTGAGAATTTACTGGCCTCTTCCAAGAACGCAACATTCGAACATTGTCACATGACCTTGTCTGTAGCAAGTATGGCATATCGGTCAGTATGAAGAGCCCAGTGAATGTGGTGCAGAATATCTTTCAAATATTCTGGTCATCGGCTATCTAGACCAGTAACGTGCGAACAGACGTATCCATGTAAGGTGAGTTATCCTTAGTGTTTTTAAGGTAAATGAGTAACCTAATATCAAATTCCAGACCAATAGGAAAACAGTGGGAAACCTGCATCCTTGGTGTTATGAATTTGCATTCCGTTGCTGGCAAAGCCCCCAACACTTCATGGATGCATGTGCTAAACTGTGTAGTATGTCTTCACTTGAATGTGTTCGTGCATAATATTTGTTTGAGCCTATTTCTACAGAGAAACTCACAAAACTGTAGCTTCAAACATATTCATTTGTATTCAAACCCCGATGTCTTTGAACAGCGAGCATATTACCATTATTTATACAAATTTAGTGTTTACGGAATAAAAACACAAATAAAACCAGTGTAAAAATAGCTAAGTTTGTCTGTCGGTTGTTGAAAGCAACATATCTCCAATCTGGTGGTGAAAAGAGAGCAACTTTATGAAAAATATGCGGCTGACTTGTGTGATGTGGTGTGCTATATGATGAGACAGGATACGACATATGGTGTATGTTATTTCCATGTGACAGTGTTTAAACAACACCTGGTTGATAGGCTACTGTACACATCGCAACAATGCACATGGTTTACTTCCATCAATATAGGTTTCAGGGGAAATGGAGGCGGCCTATTGGATAACAACCGAGAATAGACAGGGAGGCAAGTCATTCGTGATATTTAGTCACATCATCTCACATTCATTCAGACTTGCTCAGGTGTATCATTCGCTATGAATCTAGAGCGAACTGTCCTGAAACCTTTTTTTCTCAACGATCCTGTTAAACGTGGTGCAAGTACTATTTGCAGTTGATGAACAGGATAAATGGTGATGAAAACTTGGTAGTGTACAAACGACATGCTAGAACAAGAATAACTGGAAACCTTGACTAAACAGACTCAGACCCTGGGGAAGATACCTACTGTTGACTCATTATAGAACCTTCTCAAGTAGCTTCCTTTGGTTTACCACTAGGCACATGGTTATAACGGGTCTCAGGGGCAACCAAGTAACCTGTTTTTATAACAAAACAATCAACCACAACCAAATATAGCATCTAAATGGAGTGTGCACAGAAGTAGTTCCTTCAGAAATTACAGCTTATTCGACCGAAAGTGGTCCGAACTGCATTCTCTCCCTTACACACAAAAACAGTTGACCGTAACTCTGATGTGCAAAGCTATTCCGCATAAAAGGGGGTATTAATGATATTCCACTCTATGTAGAAGACTAATTTCAGGAAGGCACGTTATAACGAACCAACAGGAATTTTATCATAAGATTTTTCATCTCCCTGTTAACATAATAAAGCTTGCAGTTTGTGCCAGGCATGTGGTAAAACTGAAGCAACTAATAACTTTATGGACTAAATGAGAACAGCACACAGACGTAAAGAAAAGCTCCTTCCCTCTAAGTTTAAGAATTATATCTGATAGTTGAGAATGGTGGTGTTGTCGCTCGTACCTCGGTTTGCTGGTATTGGTAAGTGCGTAAGTGTTCCAACGTATAGTTCTGAACATGGAGTTTGGTGAATTTCTACGAATGCTTGCTCTTATACTGAAGAGTGATTTGGCTTACTGACCTGAATTCTGGTTGACTGTTCTCCGTTGTGTTTGACCTTTGGCCTGGTCCGCCATTGGTTGAATTTTTTGCACTTTAACTTTGACCTGATATTCGATTGGTTTTCCTTCGTGGTCTTTGAATCCTTGAGCTGGAGTTTGATTTGTGGCTCCCTGTCGCTGTCGCATTTGGACCTCCAGTCGGATTGGTTGTAAATTGACTGAGCGAGTCATCTCTTAGTTTTGGAAGTCCGTTCGATTGGAATTCCCTTGCCCTGTTTCGACTTTGATCTGATCGGCTCAAGTTGCTCCGTTGGGGCTTACTGGCATTTTGGTTTGATGACGTCTACCGTTCGTCAAATCTTTGGTTCTCATTGGTTCTTAGATTTTGTCCAGCTCGATGTGTTTGTTCACTGACCCACCTGTCGAGTGCCAAACTTCAAGAAATTCTCTCGCATGTCTGGTTTTTGCCTGGATGAGGACTTCTACGGTATTCACGTTAGAGGTGTGTCCACTCTCGTCCTCGTGGACGGAGATCAGGGAAAGTTCGATCGTGTCTGTTAACGGCCAGTTCGTGTTCATTTATTCGTGTTAATAATTTCCGTCCGGTTTGGCTGACGTAGAATTTTCCACAGTCATTGCATTGGATTTTGTAGATAACGTTTATTATTTTGGCTGGTTTCAGTTGTTTTTTTGATGTTGATAGTATCCTTCATATGATTGCTGCTGGTCAGCTCACTCTGCTGTATAAGAGCAAACATCCATCAAGCTTCAGCAAACTCCATGCTCAAAACTATACGCCGAAACACTTACTCAGTGATGTCACCTCGCTTGGTGATGAAACACTTGCAGCCTTGAGAATGGTATGTTAACCTTTGTGCAAACTGCAATCCGTTTTTACACCACAGTGTTTCTCTGTCACGCGCCATTTTAGCCTAGGTAAATTTATGCCTACAGAATTGAGTAGGAGAGTGCGCACTGAAAAACCAGGTGAATGTGCACGTTATGATTGATGATCGACATTGATACTACTATGTCTTATTGTGTTCTTATCGGTGCCAGCTGAACCTACTACCATCCTAGTGTATCTACAAACCTGTGGAAACAGAACATGCGTACTTCACTGTCGAGTGGTCCTATACTTTTGCAACCTTATTTTTGTAAACCTTAACAATAGAAGACGCTTGTCCATTGAGTCCTCTACTGTCAGCAGAACCGAATCCTGTTGTCCGAATTACGGCTATTTGCTGGCTTTGATCTCACACTCGTATCCCTGTCATTTCTAGGTCGTTTGTCTCCATTATTTGACTCGTTTGCGAGAGTAGGTCGAGGGCAGTTTCAGCGTTGGTAAGATAGTTCTGAGATCTAGACGATGAACGCAATGTCAGGCAACACTTGATCCCACTGTCTACCGGAAAGTTATTGAAAAGAATGCGGTCTTATGGTCCACAAGAATATTTGAAACAGCAGACAGCATCCGCAGCATTGAGTGAATTGTGCGATTCAACAAATCGTACACAGGTTCGAGGCTGGGAGACGAAACTACCCGGATCCAGTCAGTTTATTCGTTTCGATGTCCGGCGGTTTTCTGGTGACCTGAAAGGCAGTCAGTGAAAACAGGGTGTAGCACAGCTCTTGGGGGTTACAGAAAGTACAACAGAATGAAATAACAATCTAGCAAAACAGGATAAATTATCAATTTAACGGTTTATTAAGTAGGTGAGAATCCAATAAAACTTTGACACGGTCCTTAGAAGAGCAGCTAACAATCTGTAATGGTATCTTGTTCCAGTAGTTGATAACTCTATAACAGAAGAACTGTCCTTTTAGGTAGGTCCTAGGTTGAAGCTCATAGAGCTTCTTGTCGTGACCTCTTCGACTGTTATCACTTACTAGGGTAAAGAATTGTTGCACGAGTCCTGTGCTAAAGAGAAAGTGTGTAAGAATTAAGTCGCCGTGGAGTCTACGAAACTCAAGTGGATAAAGATCGAGAATTTCAAGGCGAGATTCGTAGGAGAGATGTCGTAAGTCAGTGACCATTTTGGTGGCTACTCGCTCGACACGTCTAATGTTGAGTGTATTGTTCTTCAAACCGGTGTAGACGAGTTGATTAACATACTTGAGCAGTGATCTTATGTAGACTCCGTGAAGCGTGTGGAAGGCGTGCTTTTTCATCCGGTGGAAGGTTCTTTTGATCATTCCAAGAGTCATAAAACCCCTTTTGGCGGTCAGCTGGTGATGATGAGAGAAGGGCAAACCAGACGACAGCCAAATCTCTAAGTCTTATTTGAGGTCTACTTTCGTGATATACACTACACTTTGTGTACAGTGTGCACCGTGTATCACGAATATGTTTCCGTAGTTACCTCCGAGTGGCATGTGCGCACACTTTCTGTCGTTTGGAGGGAGACTCCAATCATCTGACCAACACTTAATACCGTCAGTGTCAATCTGCAATGCATTGGGGTCACACGCTTCCCAGATTTTCGAGTCGTCGGCATAAAGCTGGGCTTTGCTTGAGATCAACTCTTGGAGATCATTGATTTAGATCAGAAACAACAATGGACCAAGTACTGATCCTTGAGGGACTCCCACAGAGACTGGGGATGGTGACAAAAGGCCTGAACAGGCTTTTACTCTGACAGTCCTGTTACCATGAAAGGAAGTAATCCGGCACAGAACCTCTCCTTAGATCCCAAAAGCTTCTAGTTTATGTACCAGAGAACCGTGTGAGACACGATACAAGGTTTTGGCAAAGTCGAAAAAGATAACATCCGAGATATGACCATTGTTTGCCTCTGTTAGGCTATCTATGAAGATTAACATATTGGTTATGCATGACCGATCCGGAAGAAAGCCATGCTGGGTCGAAGAGAAAGGGTTACTAGAGAAGAAATGCTTGAAGATGGTGCGTTTTAACAGTCTTTCTATTATCTTGCATGGGATGCTGGTAAGGCTGATCGGCCGATAACTAGCAAGAGAGTGACGATGGCCTGTTTCAAACATAGGTGAGACAGTGGCCTCTTTCCATGCCTCCGGAAGAGTGCCTGTCCGAAGTGTCTATCCAAACAGATTAAAGAGAGGCACTGCCAAACCGAGGGCCACTTTGTAGAACATCCGCGGATGGATCGCGTTTGGTCCCGTGGCACTATAAAGATTGATCTTACCCAAGAGGTCCTGAACGTCGGACACAGAAAAGTCAGCTGTTAAGAGGGGGCATTCGAAGTGTCTCCACGGGAGAATTGGATGCCAGCTTGACAGATCCACATTGTAGACTGTTGAGTAGTATTCTCTGAACACCTCGGAAACCACTTGGGGGTTGGAGGAGGTTTCCCCGTCGTGAAGCCGCAGAGATAGCGCTGAGGTCTTAGTTTTTTTGGCGACGTTTATAGTTGAAAAGAAAATTCTTATTCTTGTGAGCTTCCTTGTAGGATTTTTGACTGTACCTGTCGAGTGTGTTGCCGGATTCCCCGCTTGCACCAGTTTCGTACAAACTAAAAAGCCTCTAGATCCGCTGGCCTACCAGTTAGCTTCTGCTTAGAGAATAGACGTGAACGCACTTCAAGATGGCGGCGTATGTTCCGCAGAAATGGTGCACGAGAGGAGAACTTCCACAGTTTTCGAGGAACAAATGCCTCATCGGCTTCGTGAATAACAGCTTTGAAGGAAAGTTAGTTCAAGTTTACCGGGCCGGATGTAAGGCTGAGTATGCTTAAGAACGTCCTTAGTGCGTTAAAGTAATCCTTCTGGAAGTTTCAAATTAAGTCTTTGTTACAGCGTTTGGATCCAGTAACAGATGAACTCAAAGCTTATTAGAATGTGGTCACTATGTCCTAGTGGTGGTTTGATGACCACCCTATCTACCAGGTGAGCCTCGTTCGTAATGACTAGATCGATCAAGGAGGGTGTCTGTCTTGGACGGTGCCTTGTAGGTAGATCGAGTTGCTGTGCCCAGTCTTTCTCATGGATCAACATTGCCAAGGGTTTCGAGAACCCGCAGCCATAGTTCTCATGAGAAGCCGTCATAGAGTTGAGTTTGGGTGCGTTGAAATCACCCATACTAAGAAGATGTGAGAAACGCTGGGTAGACGTGAGTCTGTCTAAGGTAACAAGAATGGCTTCGTCGTCAGATTCACTGCATGACAGCGAACGGTACATAGCACCGGCAACAAGCATGTCACGTCTGCGAAGTTGGAGTTTGATCCAGAGCGTATCCCATTTCTTTTGGAAGGTAAATTCCCCTACTACAGCTGACACTGAGGGCTTCTGGCTTAGAAAAACGGCGCAACCTTCCGTGCTCTACGGAAGGAGTCCATGCGGTACAAAGAGTAACCAGGGACATGCAGTTCTTTATCACTGATATCCTCATGCAGTTCTTTATCACTGATATCCGCGGAAAGCCAGGTCTCTGTCGAAACAACAATGTGGGGGCTACTGTCGTGGACCAGCTCTCTAATTTCTGACCGTTTGTTCAGAAGGCTCGGACGGTTGTTGTACACGCACTTTAGGGCTACTTCCTCGTTTGGCTGAGAGCAAAACAGGGTAAGAAGTTCACGATGGGGAGCTTGAGAAAGTAGCCTCAGTATTGAGGGGGACTGCGTAACTGGCTGCATAGTTTTGTGAGCCCTCTTGGAGGGTGGTGGCCGTTTCATCACAGCCTGGGCATATGTGAGCATCCCTGTGGGACGCTTCATCCGCTTCTGTTGTCCAAGGTCGATGGCCTTCGGACCGCTCTTTCTTTCAGAGCTTCTGGAGGACGATTTGCAGGTTTTCATCCCGAAAATTTATATGGGGTTGTAAATGAGAAGAGAATATAGGATGAAATGGCCCCGATGCAGCCGAGGAGACAGTCACTGGAATGATACAAGTTTGGGCCATTTTGGATGCAGAGGGGACCTCAGCAGACTCATTAAGCTATAAAGCTCAGGGATAAAATATGTCTTAACGTAAGTTCTCAGGGGTGAGACGATTGAGGGTCCCGAGGAGTAATGGTCCTTGACACCTTTGGGATCTGCTCTTCCGGCCCCTTGCATATCCAAAGGAACTTCCATGGAGATGAGGGCAGTAGCATCTGATGGGGGTGCTTGTGGTGGTCCATCCGAGGACACCGGCCCCCTCTTGACAGCAGAGATAAGGACTTTAACGGTAGCCTGGGGTTTGGGGCCAGCCTTGATGCATGACCTTGTTCTAACAAGCTGAGAGAGCTTCTGCTTCTCCTGCAGTGAGTGATCTAGCGAGACTCCCCTGAGGTTAACGTGGTTTCTTTTTAATTCAACGAATAGTAATGATCGTATATAATTTTTTGATGCACTGGACACCAAAATAGCACAAATATAATTGGACAATGACAACGAGGAAATTTAGACGAGATTTCGATTAACCCGCTTCTGAAGCTTCTGCGTTCCCATAGGATGCTTTGCGGGATCTTACCGAGAACAGATGGCTGGAAGATCTATAGGAATGTGAAACCTACAATCGGTTGTGACTGATGTTAAAATTGCATCAACCAGATTTCATACTAATTTCCAGTGAACATGAAATTTGTGGTTATTTAACTGTACCAACGAATGCATTTAGTCAACAGAGTGATTTAACAAAAAGATGCTCGGATCATGAACAAGGTTGATTGAGTCAAAAATGAATGATATCCCAATGGACGGAAGAAAATTCCATACGGACAGTACTGTTGATAACAACTCTATGGTAGGGATACAAATCTCAAGAAAGCTTCAAGTCTTACTACTACGTGAGTATATCTGAGAACTGCAATAAAGACAGATGAAGCCAACTGGAACCCGCACACCACAGTTAATAGTTGCGCCGAAAACACATAACTGTGGTGTCCCATCATGGCCAATCTTGTGCATGGACAACTCACCGTACCACAAGCTTACCAGATGGCTTGTAGACATCCTCCACCCGATCCGTCAAATGTTTACTCCTCATTGTGTAAAAGATTCCTTCGATCTGGGTACAAACTTTACAGAAGACATGAGTGAGTCCACATAAGATGTAATCTATCGACGTTGACTCTATTTACAAACTTTCCATTTCGAGAAACAGTTGAATTTTTGTGCAATTTCATTTCCCACCAAAATTGGCCTTTTTGTCTCTCAGTTGATTACCTTAAGGAACTTATACTTATATGTACAGTGGATATCCGTTTTGACTTTGGAGGGTTCTCCTATAAAAAGTTGATGGTGAAGCAATGGTAACCCGTCGAGCCTTATACTTGCAGATATATTTTTGGGAATGATTGAACTGAAACTATCTGCTATGGTTGGTGCCAGCCTCTATAAGCGATATGTGGACGAGATTTTGATTTTTACTACTAATAATCATTTTGCTTCACTCCTAAGCTGTTTCAGTTGCGTTCATCCCAATCCTTCGGTTTCTCATGAGGAGGAAGCGGACAACAGTTTATCTTTTCTAGACATTTAACTTATTATACGGCAGGATGGCTCATTACAACGCTTAGTGTACCGCGAAGCCTCTTGGAGCAATCAGTATTTGCAGCTTTCTTCTTTTGTGCCCATTATTTACAAAAGAGGCCTGGCATGAACCTTGTTTCACAGAGCCCGAGAGATATGCACCGATGACAGTTCATAAGGAAAAGAGGCGATATTAAGAAAGACACTGCTCGCAAACCGATGCTCTGAGAAGTTCATAGCTGTTGACAGCCAAAACTGTCTGATCAAGACTGCTGTGAGTACGGTTCCCAAGAAGCAGGTCTTTTTGAACCTACCTTTCAAAAGCGATCACGTCACAACTGAAGTAAGTCAAAAATTACGGTCTGCTCCAAGTCGTACGTTCCCTGCGGCTGACTTGCGGTTACTAATCACAACTAGGAGTGTCACTCAGCATATTCGTAATCGTGACCGACCGAAATGTTCTGTCTCACATGTAATCTATCAGTTCACTCGCAGTTGCGGTGACGTCTATATCGACAGAATAACCCGGTGCCTACGATAAGGAATGGACGAACACACGCCTAAGTGGTCGATACACGCCATGACACAACGGGACTTGGCAAGAGAACAACTCAGACAAAAGCCGACCTCATCCATCACAAAGCACATCTTGTAAACAGGTCACATTGTTTACCCGGGCAACTCGTTTCAAGTTCTGTTACGTAATCAGCACCCCAAACTACTCGCTTTCTCCGAAGCAATGCTGATCAATACTCACAGCCCGGCTCTGTTTGTGCATAAACTGCTGAATCACGCAGTTTGTCTCCCTGGAACTGACCACAGTCTTTGTTTCATGTAAACCCAATCGTTGAATGTCTTTACTGTGTTGCTAACCGCATGTCCTATATATTCTAATGTTTCACGTTCGTGGCTAAAGAGAGTAAACGAAATGTTAGCTTCTCGCGATGTGTGTCGTCTATCGCTATTGGTGAACTGGATCAATGGAACTCAGTGTTTTGAAGTATTATGAAGCACCATTCTTGCCGCGCAAAATGTGCCATCGTCAACAAGTGGTAGGTGATGTTGGTAGCTTTCGTAAGTTTCGAGTTCAGAAAAACTCAATCCAGCAGAAAAGAGTCTATATCAGGGTATAACTTGTGACTTATACCTATGTGTGTCAAGGTCTAGATTTCCAACCTAAGTTCGTGCAAATGAAGCGAATTTGTTGGTCACCGCTTTAGGGACTTCATTTTCTGCACGACCGAATTGTTCGGAGCAGAGCGATATGATTGTTGCCGATATTTCACCCATGTCCTATATATTCTAATACTTCACGTTCGTGCCAGAAGAGAGTAAAGAAAGTGATCACATCTCGCGATGTATGTGTTCTTTCGTTGTTGGTGCACTAGGAATAGCAAGAAAAGTAACTCACGTGAACATGTAAGGCCGCAACATATAAAAGGTCAATGGTAAATTTTCAATGAATGGATCCGGAACAGTTTCAGCTTATTACACCTTGTCTCCCTTTATATAATG
>QNGE01005222.1:0-47365 GCA_008508345.1 Paragonimus westermani | reverse complement strand
GCAATATATGTCTTCTTTCTGCTCTGATGAAGTCGTTAAAGGAAATTCAATGTTTCAAATTTCTTTCATCCTGTCAAATTTTTAACTCCCATGGTGCTGTGAAAGCAACAGAAAGAACGAAAATATGGTATCCAATTACGTTCTCGTGGTGCCATAAACGCACAGTAGTCCAGGCTTATATTCCACGAATAGAGAGCGTCGTGATCGAATTTCCCAGATTTTGGATTGCCAGGCCCTTGCACGATGATTCTAAGCCCGTGCTAACCCTCGCATGATTTTAATCCATGACTGATTCTCAGACTGTATTCATGAGAACCTTCAAAATTGTATCTCATGTTCTGTTTTTAAACTAACTGATCCGTAGAAGATTCAGTAGATAATCACACGTTCTCTGCAAGTTTTAGCTGTGGTGCTAAATTTTGCCAACAAATTCTGTTTTCCACTGTTCCATAACAAGTGGTTGGATGCAACACAGATACAGTAGCAACACTTATCAATGAAAGCAACTTAGTCGATTAGACGAAAAACCCACCACCTAGTGCTGATCGGTTTCCTAGGCTGTGAAAACCTAGTACCATATGACTGAAAATGCAATGGAGTTTCCCACTATCTTCCACTATTCAAACCTGTTGTGAGATTGTGAACAAAAGCTGTTAGCTATTGCTGAAAACGTTAGGTCTCAGTGCTACAACGGTTGTAAAACGAAATTTAACCAGCTCTTTACAATGCGCGGGTGGTTTCTGTCAGTTCGTCAAAATGACACGTTATTTTAAAAGTGAAATTAGAAATGAGACCCTGAGAATTCTGTTGATTCCGAGCGG
Source organism: Paragonimus westermani (assembly GCA_008508345.1). Classification (NCBI taxonomy): domain Eukaryota; kingdom Metazoa; phylum Platyhelminthes; class Trematoda; order Plagiorchiida; family Troglotrematidae; genus Paragonimus; species Paragonimus westermani. The sequence goes on along the minus strand of QNGE01005222.1, from coordinate 46,544 downwards.
TTGTGTTGTACGCCCCTACTAAGGTTGTTGGGATAAAGTTCATTTGGAATTGATTCCGGCTGCCATGACCACCTTGACACCTCAGCAATATATGAGTATAAAGATAGATTTTTGTGGAAAGTCTCGCTGAAAATTAACAAATTTCTTCGTAGAAACAAATAAGGAGAGTCTGCTGGCGTCAAAATTCAATACCTAACGACCTGAATGCAAAGATTACTTGCGATCTTTTCATGTAGCATAATATGTAGCAAGGAGTGACAGGGACTAAGTAGCCAGTTAATCTTGGTAGCCGGAGTGTGAGATTATTTTAAACTGAACAACACCCACACTTGATCATAAACTTAGCATTCGGATATATCCTTCGGATAGCCCATTGCGAAAGAAAACACTAGACTCGAGTTTTCCTCTTGGCAGAGCCCACCCGTAGCGCATATCCTCATCCGCATAGGAATTAGCACTCCTACCCTCGTGTTTGTGAGACTAGCTTGCTGACTGCAGCGCCATTAATTTAGGATAATGATGATAGTGTCTAAATGGTCAGAAACATCTTTGTGTGAATAGCGCTCATCTTTCCGGACCAGACAGTGAGATGATTGCGATGACAGGTACAACCATTACTGTTGCTGGACTAATTTTGGTACAACATCACAACCAAGACTGTCGAAAATTGTGATTTCAAGATAGTCTGTCAGCAGTCAGCAACGCTGATTATGATGGCCCATTTGGATTTATGCGAGTGATGAACCAAAATACGGATAGGTTTATGTGTAAACTGAAACAGTACAACGTGGAGGTTCGGGAAAATAAACCTTATAACCTGAATAAACATCCATCTTCTCCAGGTTATTTTGCTTGTGGCACATTTTCACGGGTATATAACGTGGAAAGAGTTCAAGGCTGGTAGGAGATTTTTCAGTATAACTGAAGCATTCTGAAGTGTATCAATTTGTCAAGAGAAAAACAAACACACATTAGTTAAATGGAAACTTTGGGCTGTATTGTTCCATAGATAACGGACCAGTCATCAGTTGCCGGTGGCTAACACAAATTGCTAACTTACCTAGGAAAGTGTTTGTCCAGGAATGGCACACAATTCAACAATACAATTCAACTGAGTTGAATTCAGTTACTTCACAGAATTACCATGTAGCTCAGTTCTGTTATAGTACAAGGAACATGGCAGCTGCCGGTGGTAACGGGTTGTGCACTCACACAGGCTTTTCAGTCAATCCCTTTCCAAGTGCGAATTACGTCCATCAAATCAGCAAGTAATTAAGAGTATTCAGAACATCGCTGAAGAGAATCAATGCTTTCCGTTTCTTCGGTTTGATGGTAAACGTTAATCTCAGGGTCTGTGACTGGACGTAACAAGTAAGCTACTACATAATCAATCGAGGCAATCGGTCATCCGAGAGCTTCTCACGAAAGAATATGGCTACGTATCTGTGCGTGATTATTCAGTCTAGTGCCTAATACAAGGTGAGCGATGTGGTGGTTAACATGACTGTGTTGTAAGAATGTGGTCGGAAGTTAACTTTTGGAAGTGACAAGGACACGCACCGGTGACAGGATCTAACACTTAAAGCTCTAGGCCGATGATGCTACTCGATAGAAGGTGTCCGCAAAGTCTACCTGGATGTGAAAGCTACGAGTAGCTGAGTTATTGTAAATTCTTGGGTAAGCTTAAGCGAAATTCTTGCGAAGTGGAACGAAAATTAACCAGAGTGAAGTGTGTCTACAATCCAACTGATGATCTTACATATCGGACTGTGTAAAAGTGGCCAATCATTTCAGTACAACGTGTCTCAGTGTATACCGAATTGAAATGGAAGGGGGCATCCAGTCGTAGATTTCCCAAAAGCCTTGTGGGTCTGAAACCACTCTGAAATTGATCTTCTGATTGGAGTACCTAGGGATCAACTAGTCCACTCTCTGTACAAGCCCATCGAAAGTACATGACTTACCGTGGATTGCATAATCTGACCCAGTCACGTGGGTTTATCTTGTGTGTTGGCACTCGCAGTTGTAATATTCGTTGTACTTTAACGAGGTCGATTTATATATTAAGTCTCCGAAATGGCTATATTCTCTTCTTATTTGAACTTTCTTACCGATACGCGATTTCGAATGAGTATCTCCAGGAAAACCTTTCGTTCTTGTGCAGTCTCTGAACGACTCTTCTTTGGTTATATGACTGACTAGTGTTAGCGTTTGGGCAACGGTTGATTGTTCTGTTTCACCACGAAATCGTGCAGGCCATCCGGTCCTGCAAAGCTATCACCAACTAGTATTTGTCTTTTTCTTGACAGATTGATGCAATTCAGGAAGCAATGCTCAGTCGGTTGTTGATTTTTATCAATCCGCATCAGCAACTCAGCAGGCATGTTTTGCAATAAACGAGCAAAGGCTAGTACAAAAATGTTGGTTAAATTTTGTTCAAACTCTCTATATAGAACTTGTGTAAGTGTTTGAAAAATTGTCGCAGCAGTCTCCCCAGTTGAATATGGTGTTGGCAAGCTGTTGCACCAACCCAGCGTTAGCTAATCACATTGAATACGGTTGCCTTTAGATTCAGACTGCGTCATCAATTTGTGGACATTGTAGTTGTCAGGCTGCGTTTCTAGTGCAATAGGAGTGAACTGTCTGTCACGTGACCTTTACTTTATTTTCCCTTGTCATTAACAGTGCTGTTCACAAAGTCCGAAGCTAACGGAAGAGCTGACAAATAAGCTGATTTTGTACAGTACGAAGTGAGCAAACACGAATAAGCCGACCAAGCAGATTACCAGCAAATGAATGTTCTGACAAGTGATCCTTGTGTCCAAACTCTCTTGAAGACAAAATTCATTTGTCCGACAAAAGGATTTCTGACATCAGAACTGAGTAACTGTGTGATTCGTCAACTGACACAGAATTCATTCACGATTTTTCATTCCCTGAGATGAACAAACGCGGTCATTCATTTTGTCTCCACCCAACTGGAATTAACATAAGCAATATCTATATCAACCAACGAAATGTGATTAGCTGGCATCCGGCCATTAAGATAAATATTTGAACTCGTTTACTGTTGAGTAGTAGGGGATTCTGTTTTTACAAAACTTGAACACCACTCACAAGCGATCGCCGTTTTCCCACACTCATAGACATTTCAGTCAATCCCTTTGGAAAACATCTACTTATCGTTGACATTCAGGGTTGACGCAGCGGCGAATTTGATATCACTTCAAATCACTAATGCTAACAACATGACCTATTATGCCGCAAGCTCTGTTGCGACATTTTACACAAGACGGACGGTCTCAATGAATTTGAAAGAAATTACCTAGTATTGTTGCCTTTTTCATAACCTATGTTTCTATGGTTCAGAATGCATACGTCGCTGTGCTAAGCGTTTATCTGAAACAGCTCGTGAGCACTGGTCCGCTTGTCTCTATTCTGGGACGACAAAATGCATCAGTTAATCAATTCCAGTCCAAATGATTGATTGTACTCAATACACGGACATGAAGACAACATTTCGTACCGCCTGTCAGGTCTCAGCCAACTTGCCGCAAAAGATCAATTGTTCCATCCTGTCGTTAGACGAGGCGGTCATTTGAATTTGTATGTGCATAAACAAGTCGCACAAATCGAAAATAATTCACAATTAATCGCAGCTGTCACATTCCCGCAGACTTCTCAGCCGGTCCATCTTGAAAACGTACATACTTAGTAAAATGCATTGAGAGACAGGCTAATATACGAGCACAAACATCATTCACTCTAAAATGAAACCTCATGAAACAATATGGAGCTTTCTACTGGGATAGTGCCGGATTTGCCGATGGTTGTATTTCATTAAAACTAACAGTCCAGCTTCATTAACTAACTGAGAAAAATAGCACTAGTTCAGAGGCTCCCGGATAATCAAACCGTTGACCAGAAAAAATAACGACAAGAACTACGCATTAAATTGTTACATTCAAAATGTGTAGAAAAGCATGTAATCCTTTAGTTCCTTGCTTCGTACATTACTGTTCTACCATAAAAGACGGTAATGTTATGCAAAAATAGAAAACCCAGTAAAACACTGTTTTCCACGCCGTTAATCACTCACTACTACAGTGAAATGTGTTCTGACAAATAAACAGACCATAACTGGTCTACAGTACATAAAAGATTTCAGTACAGGAATGCCTACTACATCCTTTCAATCAGCATTTGGCCACGAATGCGCACAGCCATACAGCTGTCGCATACCGTTCCACATTTCAACCCTACATTTAGTCAAGTTTCAAAATTCACTAGTGATTGGACCTTTTTGGAACGTACTATGTCAAACTTCCTACATAGCGTAAAATGGGAATAGAGGGATTATCTCCTCCTGTCTGGTAGCGCGGTTGGTTGATAGCATCCTACTAGAAATCTGTCTCCTGTGATGAGGTTACATTTGTCTGAACTCCTTGCTATATTTCCGATAGGGTATTTTCCTTCATCGATATGAAGTATGCTAGAATGTACAACTCTTATAAATGTTGTCAGTAACTGAATGGTACCGTTTATGCCGTAAGCCGTTCATCGATGCCAGCAAGATATCGTCGGGTACACAGCGACTACACGTAAAGAGGATTCAAAGCAGTCTAGTTAGGTGGACTATGTCCACCATCACCAACACGGTGAAAACAAACTACAACTGAATTAGATGTAAACTTCTCCATCACAAACAATGGTCAAGGAAATGATGGTCGACCGGATGAGAGCATTGTCTCGTAACGACAAGGGTGGCCAGTTTGATTCCTTTTTTAGACTACCCATACTTGATGAGTCTAAACGAACACGAAACAGATTGTGAAATGTCGGTCTGAGGGTGAGTATCATAAAGCACCATTTTGACCCCCTGTGGTCTCAGCCAGTACAAAGTGACAATCCGAGACAGACTGTGTCTATCCACACTGTCGGGGTGAGTACATGTTACAACCCACTTCAGTAGGTCTTAGGTTCGACGACAATTCAGGATTTGACACCAAGATTGTCGGGTTTATTTGACATACGTTTTCCAGGGTCCCATCAGTTATTCAATGTTCAACGGAAAAGTGGAAGTGTGGACTGCAACTGTCGGTGAAGACTCCAGAAATGCTCAAGGTGAATAAAAACGATCTGTGGTTTCTCTTGGGTAATCGTACTTTGCATCAAACCACAGAATTCCTTTTATCTGGCTAAGCCGCTTTTAGTTCAAGATGTACTTGAAGATGGCTGCTCCAAACTTTGTGTTAGGAGCCAAGCATGCGGGTGATAGAGGAGTCGTTTGTTTTGAAAATCGACAGGGATAGCATATGCTTCAACAATCATCCGACCACATTCATTTGCACGTAATAACAATACAGGGATTCCACAATAGCCAACATCAAACCCGTGCGTGAAAAAACAACACCTCCTAGCTGGATTGTACTCCTATGTCTCTTCTTGCAATTGCATGAATATGAACTCCACCTGAATCCCGATAAGTAATATGGTCTATCTGTTCATCCCAAAAATGTTAGCACTTCAAAAAATTAACGGAATGCATCGTTCGATAAAGTCGGTCAACATAGAGTGGGTCGTCAAATGTTTCCAACCTGTTCTGCGATTGACTGTAGTTCTCCGCGGTAACACAATTGTAGGTCAACATTATTCCTACCAAGGGGCTATCATCACAGAATGCCTTCCAAGCGTAGTAAGCAGAATGACTGTCCGACCAATGTACCCGTTTGAAGACCGCGTTCATCTCAAGAAAGTTCGCACTACTGTCCTCTCCACTAACAAATTCGTGCCATAGGTAGCGAATTTTCATCATCTTGAATGTCGACTTTCTGAATCTGATTTCAAATCACCTGCACACCCATGTTCCTCGGTTTCACAATCGTTGGAGACTGCAACTCGATAGACTGTGACCTTTTGTGGCGGACCAGTCATTGAGATATGTAGAAAGGAAACGCAACTCTGAGTAATTAGTGCCCCACATCATGAGTGAGTGACTGGTTTCAACCAGTGCACTCCACGGGCAGGTATATCCGGCTACTATCACTGTGAAAAATGTGGCAAATCCATTTGTATATTATTGATATGCCTGAGTCTCGATCGCCATTTTTACCGCTTCAATTCCGGACTTTCCTGGGCGTTTAAACTTTGGTTGAAACGAGTTGGAATATCGGCGGTTACCTAGCGCACTGGAACCTACAACTCATTTCGTGCGCTCCTTTATCAGTCTGCTCTATTATACTTTCGTCCTATTGCTCGCTGCTTCTTGTGTCGATTCAATCTACCGATAATATATCCTCAATGTACTTATCGCGTTATTTTCGACCGATGATCGTTTTGGTTCACCCGACCCTATGCCAGTTAGCACGGGCTAGTAGAGCTGTCATAGAAACAGGTGTTATTCGTGTTTAATCGTTGAACGCACTCTTGGTTGGGACAAATCAGAACGCCAGGGCTAGTAAAACAACAAACAGTACATTTTCAACTCAACTGAAAATGCAAGGCGTATTTGATTCCAGCCTACTCTGGGACCATCGGCAATGATCAATGAACAAATGGAGCGGCTAAACCAAAACGTAAAGAACTCACTCGAATGCAAATTTTTAAAACCAAAATGCGTTTGTGAATGGCATCTTCGCTTATTGTGACCGAACGATTATGCTGTTAACTCAAACATCACTAACTACACAAAAAAGAGATGAGGTCCAAAAAGACATACAACCTGCTACATACAACGTACTGTATACCGAAGTAAAATAGCGCCGTGTTTGGATAGACATTTCTAGAAACAGGCAAACAGGTGAACATATGTGCACACAAAACTATTATCGAGATTCTTAGAAAGATCAACTTTTCTTGGGTAGCTACACTCCCTTATTTGACAGTCGAGCTGGACTCAATTTGTTGTTCTCAGTATACTTTTTTCGAAACAGCCGAGGCAGTCAAGCAAACTAACTGACAGAACTCCATAGTGGAGGGCGGGCGGAGGACGGTATTTCGAGAAAAGTGACAATAGGAGAGCCAGGAGAAGATAGCACACAAAGTCGAATTAACCCTTCTGGTATTAGGTTATTACGCTTCAATTGACTTCCAAGGATTTTCTACGGGGATGTAAGGTGTGGTAGAACCTGTCAGAGTCTGAGCTGATAAGGTCATCCGTTGATGTTCACAAACGCGTATGCAAAGCACACACTCAGAATGTTCGGCCAAATTTTTGGGTAGCTTGGTTAAACATAGCCTTTCGTAAGTGCCTTCAGTTGGCTGAATTTCCTCTTGCTTATCAAAGTACGTCTAGTGGATGTTCCATATGTTCCACCTAGGTTCATTCTCTTTCATCCAGTCATCGTTCCGTTATCTTCTAACACTTTTGCAGCCAACGGATATCTCGTACAATTTTACAGAAAGTGCTAGTCTATACTTCTCAACTCGTTTAATGCATAACAGAAATAAATTTCAGCGCCTGTTGATCTGGAACCTTCATTGCATCCTGCTGGTCAAAATTTGCAACGTTCACGACTGAGCGGGACGCTTCTGGGTGACCGGTCCGTCATTCGGACTTCCCTCGTAACGATATTCCAGTGAATATTAAGTCCGGTTAGGTGATGATGGTTTTACATACTTTATTGCACCTGACTAGCCTAATAAGGCGGATTTACCAAACATTTCGTCGCAGCAGTCATGATTTCATTCGTTTTGCCTTCATGCTGAACGGCCTATGACGAACTTTATGTCATGGCTGAGTTCCTAGTGTTGCAGATGGCCGATATACTTTTACTCAATTGCCCTCTTACACATGCTTGCCTTGCCGTTCATGACAATCTGGCCACATTAAATTAATCAGTTTCTTCTGTCTCATTGATTAGTCGTCTAGTGGTTGAATTTGCGATTAATAAAACAGTCGTCTTAATAACATACTGAGTGGCATAAATTGGTGTACACTTGGGATTCTGATTCCATAGGTTTGGCCGGAGTTTAACAGTTGGCAAAAAACAATCAGAGATAATCATTTCCATTATGTCATTATTAAGTAAGGTTTAGAAGCCTCTGCGAGAACAACAAGAACCATATAAAGTCACTCAATTGGAGTTAACTGAAATAATGACTTAGAAAGTGGAATTTTAGATGAGCTTGGCCTTTGCAACCTCAGTTTTCACCCTAGAACCACTGACGGACAGAATAACGGAGCTTAGTTACTAACCAGATGGTAGGAACACTTTCGAGGCTTCGTTCTCGAGTTCTGATGGGATTTTAGATGAGAGGGCAGCAAAATTGGATGACAATGTCCAACTCAGAATACGCATGCATGATCTAAGGGACCATTCTGTGTTCTGTAACCGTATTAGATCAAAGAAAACACGTGTATGTTCGTTCCCAGACGACTTACGGCACATGACCCACATTTTCTGCGGACTTCCAGATTTCACTTTAACTGCTTATAGCCCAGTAGGTAACGTTGTCAAAGTTTTAGAACTTGCCGGTATCAGTTATCGTAGTTACAGTAAATTTAAATTGTTGACCGTTGTATAACGCGTATCTTCGTTTGCTAGTAGTATAGCAAGACTGGTACATGCGGGACCTGTTAGACAGTTCTCAAGGCCAGGAAGACGAGGGACCAGAATCAACTATTGGAGCCGTGTGTGACCTGCCACCAAAACCACTGATAATGCACCGCCACCCAGGGGAAATAAATATATGTCGGATGTGCAAAACACTGCTCGTGTTCCATGTTCTCTGTTTTGACATTCTTTGTGATAGAGGTAGCGCAACAAATAACTTCTTGGGTCATACATCTCTTGTGTCCATAACATAAATTTCACCAGTGATCAGGTTAAAATGTTAACCTTTGTGTATGGACTTAAATCAGCACCAGGTTTGAGCATTTGTACACGTATTTTATCGCAGCTACAGAAAGCTCAACATATTGTAACCTGTGACCGATGGGTGTCAAGGGTTATCAAATCTCAAAACCTGCCTCAGGATGACTGAAGACAAGCACATCTGCGAAACAGACTTCAACGTGTGTCATCGAGAAAAAAATAGGTGTTCAGGCTACAGAATTCTCCGCAATACCATCCAAAATGTGATGGCATCGTGGAGATGGGATTATGTGGTAATTTGCCCGTCTCTAACTCCCATTTTCCATGATGCTGAAAGTATGATCTGTGGGAAGTTTGTGCTGGAAGTGCATCTTAACCCGAGCATTTTAGAGAACCTACAGATATGTCGCTACGTTCGACTTCATGCCACCTAAAGCATGTGGGCATTTTTTAGGCAAACAAGCCCCAAATTTGACACGGTCTTTGGCATCACATTAATCTCGGAAGAACTGTGTGGATTTTTACGTATACTGTATCGTACACAAATGAGTAATATGACACGAAATGCTTCAGGAAAAAAACATTTTCCATTTGCGAAACAATTAAACGGTTTCAACTTGTCTGTTTACGTGTTACTGATGTTGATTACATCGTAGAGAATGTAAAGTCGAATTTATTCTACACGAATCGAGTTGCCAAATGGGGTTTATTCAGCCTGCCGTTGAACTCAGTATATATTCATTTCGCCCCAGTTCCCTACTTTATATTCAGTGTTGAAAAAGTGTATAAAATCGTGGACGCACAGTAATTTGTGCAACGTGGAAAACATAAATCTCATATATCACCTTCTGTTTTGTAAAATTTGTTCCGGCTCACACCGGCAGTCGATTACAGCAAAGGGCTACGATGCTCCCATGGTACAATTTTGAGCACTAATCAAACAAAGACCATCGAGGTTTGGGCATGTGCATGACTGATCTTGTCTCATGGGGGAATGGACAGTGAAAAGCCTGATGAGGGCTCGGCCATATCACCATTATCAATGGGTGACTTTTTTCCCAGAAACGTTTTAGGCCCAGTAGGTAACCTACCCGTGACTGCCAACAAGATGAAAGGCAGCAGAAAACGAAGTGGTATTGCCAGAAGACAAGCAATGGTTCCAGGCTAGTTGGTGAAATGACTAGTTGGATAAAATACTAAACCATTTTTATGGTTGACGAGTATTTGTTGGTCATGACCAACAGTTGACTAAAGCTAGCTGATAATGTAATGATTTGGGTAATCTTAAAGCAGTACGTAATACGACATACACACCCGGGCCACTCTGATACTAATTTCGTGAAATAGATAGCCCGCAGTCAAGAACATGACAGAGTATTGAAGGTTTACTTAGATAAAAATGGTTCTATACATAAACAATTAATTGTTGGCAAATTACACACCTTACAACCAGGTGAACTCTAAGTACGGAATTCAGTCGTCAGCAATAGTGCAATAGGATAAACAATTCAACGAGACAACACGGAAAAAAGAAAATGGGAATTCAGATGGGAGTTTGTGGTATCAAATCAAAATGCTCTACGTTTAGCAGCGTCAGAATTGTCTGGCTGGTACTTAATGTAAATAACGCATGGATATACATATATGTATATAAGGGGTCTACAATACGAAAGTTTAGCCATTAGGTATAGGTACGGGAACAGTTGAGACTGACGTTGTAAAAGTAGTCGCTAGTGGCTGGTTAGGGGAAATGTAGCTTTGCGAGCCCGGTATGAAACATTGGCGGTTCGAGCTTTCCGGCAGACTTTTTGCCATCACACTCTCATTTTCACTTGTAGTTATCCGAACACACGGTTTATTGATTCGTGACAGAATTACACACACCCTTTTATACTTGTTCGCTTTACTAGTCCATGGCAATCTGGCCACGTGGAGTCAACCTTGTTCTACCATCGAAGTGAGTGGTCGTATGCTGGCTACATCTATAATTAACATAACAGTAGCTTTGGTCGCATACTGACCGACACAAAACGGTGTATGTTCTCACGCTGCACGTTCTGATTCTGCGTGTTTGATTGGGTCATAACACTTCAGGTATCAAGCGACAGTCCAGATATCCATTCATGACAGGGATTGATAAACGTTTATCAAGCCGAGCTTCTACTCACCAAGGAGAACATGGTAACTAAGATGGTATTATCTGTGGCCTTTTCTACCAAAATGGTAAGAATTCCCCCGTCACACCAGTATGCATCGCTGTGGTTTGTCAAATTGATAAGCATCAAATTCCGGGCTGTTTTGCAAACAATTCCTTTCATTCTCACTAGCACACTGTTAACCTGACCTAGCCTGAACTAAAATGAGATCTCTGCAATCTTTCAGGGAGTTTGCCTGTAATCTGTACAACTTCGCAACAAATAACAAACATCAGGACAAATCAAGCAGGCGCTAACCGTGGCCATCCTTTTACGCTGTTTGTTTTTTAACTGGGCTTCATCGAACGCAAAAAACGGTTCCTTATTGTTCTTTTATGACGTGATCTGTCAAGAAGTCAACGTACTGGTTGTTACAGTATTGCTTACTAGAATGACTGTTGTTCGGACCGGTCGAAGCTGGTCACTATTCTTGATATGCGTGTTTGACAATCGAACGCACAGTTTAGCGGTATACAGGTCACGAACAAAGGGTCAGTTTTGTTACCCTGAAAATGAGTTGGCACATGGCCTTCCGTTTTTGAGTATCATATAGATGTGTTGCGTTTTATATACTGTTTCTATCAGGTCCGTAGCAAATGGGAGCTGTTATCTCATGTAAACCACTACTTTCGAGATACTAACAAACGGTGAGTGTAGTCGGAGCATTGCCTGGCTGGTTTTTAGTGGTTACTCTATCAATATTACCGTTGTTTTGTCAGACACAGTTTGTGGACAACCTTGAGTAAACCACATGGGATATTGCTCATGCAGAAACATGTGTAGGCAACTCCGTTAAGTGGAGACAGTCCAATATTCCGTTCCGGTTGAAAAAAATGTCTTCAGCTAAACTTGCAAGGGCCGTTGGTAATTGAAATGGAAAGGACGAATGTTCATCATTGGTTCAGTCAGAACTGAGTGTGTATGTGAACGTCAAAGTATGGTGATACCATGCCCGTACATAGTCAGCTGAGGGTAAGTTATAACACCCAGAATATGCAAAAGCTGTCAATGAATGAGTGATGTGGATAAGCGCTATAGCACATGGTGGCGCCAGATCCCGTAAACTGTCTGCTGGTTAGTATGAGATACCTCCTGGAACGTATACAACCAGATGCACCTCAGAGGAACTACCTGAATACAGCGTGGAGTGGAAATGTAGTAGTCGTGTCTCCTATCGATACAATCGGGAAAACTGGCTCTTGCTCATAATCGAAAGTGGTTGAGCCTTTAGCTTTTAGAATTCGGTCTTGCTTAATACGAGATCAATGATGAATTGATCGACATGGTTGCTCCATGAAGCGTGTCAGGAGTTCAACTTTTGATTGCAGTAAGGATATGTCCAATTGACGAGCTTTAACAAAAACGAAACTCAAATCTAGCGCTACTTTTCGAAGAGGAGTCTGACTGAGTAACCTGCAACACTTTTGAATGGAGCTGGATTTGAAATCAGCGAGATCCCTGACTAGTGAACAGTAGCACTTCACTACATCGTTCTGGCTACCTGCTGAGTTCAATTGAGCGTGAGACCATGGAGAAATCAGGTTACCAGGTCCATTGTTTGCCATTGGTTTAACCAACACAGTGCGTCCGCATGAAGTGCACTGGATCGTAGTGCCCCACCGGTGTGCAGTCGATTAGATGGCAGCGTCATCAAAATACGTTTGTCCCACTCTCTTGTTCGTTTTGGACTGACGTTCAATACCCACAGATTGATGAACAATTTGGTGTACGAGCGGCGAAGGCGCAGCCTTGGTCCTGTTGAACTACCACGGCTTGAACCTTTAGAATGTGTGAAGTAAACTGCACCGTCTTCATCGATAGAAGCGGTACCAAGCTACTAAAACGGTACGTTTCTCCAACGGTTCTGTTCACCGAATACAGCGTTTATTAGCGAAATAGATCTGACCACGGAAGACCTGTGAAATGACGTAGCAGCAGTTGCGTGTTCAGATCTGTAAGAATTTACTTTCAAAGTCGTTCAACAGCAATCCAGGAGCAGGCGACATCTTCAGCCGGTAATCGCTTGGTTAGGATGTCTTCCGTACCGCTTTATTTGCCTTGTGGCTCGAAAAAACTGATATAACTGATATTAACTGATATTAACGGCTACAAGCGCCAGTGTAACTCAATCACTTTAAGCCTTCTAGCTTCATGGTGAAGCAAACAAGCGAAAGCAAATTTGCCGGCGAAACAGAAACCACGCACAGTACTGGGATAACACCACAAATTTAACCGCCAAGTATTTATGTAGTTTGGAATGAACATTACGTTTGTGATACTCAGTGTTTTCGATGAAATGATGAGTGGATCAATCTGTCTAGAATTTCTTTCAAGTTTCTTGTGTCAGTATCTACCGACATTACTACCTGAACGACGAAGTAGAATTGACTTCCAGCAGAATATATTATCTGTCGGCTGTACGAGGAATGTGGTTTAGTAGGTGGACGACACATTACCAGTGAAATAGATCGGTCGAAAGAAAATAGTATAACGACTTTCAATGTTCACAGATCTACGTCCTTTTGGAATTTTTGGATGGAATCCATTGAACCCAATGTTTTCCATGGTACACCCCTATCCAACTGCAAACTTATTGCAATGACGAAAGTTTGTAAATCAGGCGAAGATATTCCAAATGAAACGTAATGCGAATGTAGCCAACAAAGACTCGTTTTCCTCACGACGTAATAAACAGAATAAAATATACCACACTTCAGTCACCTTCGATTTGTAAACGTGTGTCTGGCTAACCTAGGGTCCACGGCTGTTCCAAAATACTTAAGGATCGATAGTGGGTAGAAATGGGCGCCCGATAATAACGAAGTTCCTTAGATGCATCCTGAGGTTCGTGTGATACAGGCAAATGTGTCTAGGAGTTCAAGTGTGAGGTATATTTTTCCGGCCAAATTCCGAAATAGCACTTTGTGCTTAGTTCCGTGTCAACTGAGCACAATATTCCTCAGGTAAGTTATTTAGTAGAGGATGCAAACTGGTGAGTGAATACACTCAAGTTTGAATGTTGGAATAATCGAGGTGATCGGATCATATCTTAAACCGTTAAGCGATGGGTTCCGAAAAGCTACTGACGTCAGTGTCATCAAGAGTGCCCCTCACTCTTCATTTTATAAGATTTTGTATGTACTCGATATGTAAACCGAGCCTAATGGTTATCCAACCTCGTAAGTTAGACTTGCACTTCCTTCAGGAATCTACACATCCACAACTGGAACCCTTAACCTGTGAACTTGAGCCATACCTAGACTATAACCGAAGGCACAGTTGGGAAGTGTCATTAGAAAGGTTGTCGCAGTAATTCTGTAACAAGATTACTACACTTATAAAACTAAAGCATTTGAAAAGACTGTAATATCAGTTTTATGCGGTAAGAATTAAGAGTGAGTGTGGATAGTTAGGTTGTACAACACACAACACTCCTGAGGAATGCCGCCCAAGGTGGTTGAAACGTAGAGTATTACAATTTGCTCGTAAATTTGTGTTATTCCCAATCTGTTTATCAGTGGACACAAGGTTTGGATTTGGGCATGACGTCATGTTTATCTGAACCATGTGGGTGCCGTGAATGACGCAGTAGGATGCCCTGGGCTAGGTGGTCGCTTGCACACGTGCACCTGACCACGTAAGGTTGATAGAAAGCCTCTCAATCTGGAGAGCAGAAGGTTTACGAGGTCTAAAACTAGGATCTTGTTAGAAGTCCAGTATATAAGTGATGACGGATCGGTGATCGAATAAAAGCGAGCTTGAGCTTTTAATGCGAGTGAATGTTAGCTCGAACTTTTTCTGTGATGCATTATTTTGCGACTGTGCACCATGTGATGTTGAGTAATTAGCCAACTGGTGGATAACAACTAAGTTAGAAGGCCTTTGTTGAAGAAGTTTCCGTTGTCTAGTCCACCATGAGTCAACACTCAGGTTTTGAAAATGAAGTGCGGAAATCTAATCAACCTCTCGCTGGATCAACCAGTCCTTTTTGACTACTGACTATGGTCGAATTTCTCGGTAACCCAGGCAACACAGTCAGATTATTCAGAAAGGCACCTATACGCTTTTAATGGGAAAGTTGTGTCGTGTGTAAAATCATCATATTCAATTGAGATACACAGTGTACACCTAAATAGAAAACTTCATACAAAGAGTCAAGTCCAGAAGTTCAGAAGTTGTGAATTTGATCCTCAGGTTTCGTGTAGCGGAACCACATTTTTCTGTTTAAAACCGCCATTTTTTGAAGAAAATTATTCCGTACTGTCATAATCAACAGAAATTCCTAATACAATTTACAAGTAATCTTCGGTATTTTTTAACTGATTAACCCTTATTCCGTTATGCTCATTAATGACTTAGCTGCCTTTTACTTTTCTGATTGGTGAACTTTTGTATGTCATCATGCATAATATAACTACCCCATTTTTTTCTCCCTATCAAACAGGTTTTGCGGCGAAACAGATCGGCTACGTACCCTGGTCTTGTGGTTTGACTTGGAAGCAATTTATGGGAACAGTCGCGTTATGCTCGGTACTAAGGTTTTCCATGTTCGCTAGTACAAGGTAGAGAATTTGATTTTATCAAGCACATTACCATTCCGCGGAAAACCCAGCATATCTCAACAGGGGTTTACAACATTTCATTTGGGTGTTGTCAGCCAAACAAATTCGGCTTTTGACTTTAAATTTGCCGCTTGTTTTTCTAACTTACGCTCGCATAGTTTTCGTGAACGTGAGCGGCACTATTCACCTGTTTGAGTTAATGTTATTGACATACAGGGTTTCCAATGCTCTTCTGTCTGCTGAACCTGACTTTCATCTGTTTGACTAGCTTCGTGTGATGAGCATTTACCAAATGTGGTGACTTCTTTGAATGTCACCACCTGGCACGAAACTTACGTCATTCGGTTGTTTGCTTCGTAGATTCCCAGGAGGAGTCGCACGCAGTTACCAAAATGAAGCTCATAATGTAAGCATATGACTGAAGCCATGATTGAATTTAGTACTGACGGACACACAACTATGGATTGAATTTTCTGAATATCTCTGTCGTTTGTAAATGAACTACTTACCCTAGAGATATGTGCGTGATTATTTTGCTGAAAGTTGTGTCAAACCTTATTGAATGGCAGTGGATAGTTTACGTAATTGGAACAGACTGAGAGCTGCAACGTCGTGTTTATAAAGATGAGGCACAGTTAAACTTGCCAGGCGAACTCAGAGACATTTTTATTAATCCCAGTTTACTTCTAGCAAATCCACTGTGATCCCCAGTGGTGTGTATTTTATGGCCCATCAGTGTCTCACCAATGCTTCATCAAAATTAAACGGTGTGTGTGCGGTAAAGATCTATCCAAATCACAGCTTGTCTACCCACAGCACAGCAGACAATCTAGGAACGAACCAATGCAACAACGCTTTACGATACCATATCGGGCGTCACGAACAGTTTTTGTTCTAAATCTTTCGTTATTCATCAATCTCCTTGTTCTTAACTGCATCAATCAATTCACAACTTGTGACTTTGCGTCTGCCATTGAGATCAGCTAATGAAAGACTTCAATTTCTTTACCACTGATGTACACCTTCAAATTCGGATTCTTGTCTCATGAATAACAACCTCTTATTGCAGCTAGTCAAATATCTTCTCATCGCCACTTAGGAGGGAGGTTTCAATTTAATTAAGCTTCCTGGGGCTATTCGAAATCTTCAAATCCGGGTATTACAGGTGCAGTGTTTGTGTGGTTACTCACTGCAAGTCAAGTCGCGACTAAATGGAAAAGACTTAATCATTAGCACTGATTTAACAAACGCGTTATTGTCCATTCTCTGTTTTCTGACCTGTGAACTAAGCCATGCATTTCCAGTCTCGTACATTAGCAATTTCTAATTGTGTTCTGTTCTCGGGAGGATGTTTCTGATATCCCCAAAATTTGCGTGCTTCTGATTGCGTGAGCACCTTTACCATGAACCATATCGCCTTGTGCAACCCGGCCAACCTGTTTGCGGGGGCTGTACAATGACAGGTGTTCTTATAGTTCCACCAATTTCATCAAGAAGCTAAGGGAACGAATACACTTTTGAGAATCCACTAACAATCCAGTAAATACTTGTTGGTTCAACATTGCATAAGCTTTATCCGGTTTTATGAGATGGAGTTTCTAATTGGGTACACTACAAGTGATTTCTGTCAATTGAGACTGGTGAATAGAAGGGTGACGGTAAGAAAGAGGTTCTTCTATACGCACAGCTTTGAACTGCCTAATTGAATGGCAGTGGTTTCGGCCTTTTCGGATTGGCCCAGTATATTATGTAATAAGTAGATATTGAGAGCTTGGGAACCCTTGTTTGTCAATTTGCCTTTTCGGTAAAACTCTAGATATCCTCCTCAGAAGTCATGTGAACACTGTCTCACACATATGTGTCGGTGGTTTGGTCTGACTTCAGTTCACTTCATTCCCAAACGCAAAACATTTAGACATGACCATCAGAAAACTGAAGACGGGCAATGATTAGACATATGCACTCACATAAGTTATTGTGTAATCAAGACCTCGGCAATCTGATGGGTTGAGTTTATCAGTTTGTGTGCACAGCTCCAGCTGATAGGTACATATCAGCGCAGCCATGATTAAGACCGGTAACTTCCAGGTGGGACAACACAACAATATTTGCAATAAGCTAAATGGATCAATTTGATGACCTGTTACCATGAGGTGTTGCACAGATGGTGATGTGAGATTTTGAGCAGGCGGTTCACTGGCTTGAGATTATTATGTCGTATGCTCGTCCGACAGTTTCCGGAGAAGTGATGGTTGAGTTAGACCTTAATCTGTACTGCCTACACAAGCGTCGCTGAAACTGTAAGTGAAGTGGTACATAATGTGAGAGATACACTATTTAGACGAGCTGTCTTCATGACTGTCTGTCCTCGAATTTTCCAAACCAGAACGAACATTTTCTGTACACAATAAACTAAGATACTTGAAGTCTTCAACTGAAAAAGCTATACCACAGTGCTGACTAGGGACGGACCTAAATAGAAACCCAACTTTGCCTAGAAAAAACTAGATACGACGTGGCATCCATATTAGCAAAATATGTGATGAGCTTCTCAGAGTTGTTTTTAATAAAAAAGGGGTATTTTAAAGGCAAAATTCTCCAGCGAACGGACGTCATAAAACACTAACGGAGAACCTTAATGTACAGTAAATTTTGAAATGAAACATGAAGCCACCGTTGCAGCGCCTACGCTCAGATGACGGGTTGGCTGATTTATAACGAGGCGTCTAGTTTTATTTTTAGTAATCCTAAATGACGAATGTTTGCTAATTAGTAAAAATGGATCTTGGCTTTTATAAACTGGAATCTACTCGCATTTGATAATGACTCTGTTACACCCCTGCGGGCATGACGGCCAGTCCCTTTTCAGGGCATTAGTTTCGTGTTTCGTTCATTTTAGGTTTCGTCATTAATAGTCGTAGTCTTCATGATCCAGATACGTACTCCGGTGCCATTGCCATAAAGTAACCGTGTCAAGGATGCAGCTGGAAGCTAATGGTATCTTGTTCAACACGGTTGCCTCATGACTGTCTGGACAGAGTGAAACTCCCGGTCGTGGTGATGATGTGCATTATCACCGAGGTCCAACGTGAGCAAATCTGCAGTATAGTGCTTCTCTTCGACATTGGCTGACTGAAAAATCTGCGTGAAAATGAAAGATACCCGTAGACTTAAACGATGTTTGGGTTACGCCAACCACACTTCCTTATATGCAATCAACACACTGCTCAGATAATTTGGTAATTTTTGTGATTTGAACTTTATGATGAAGGTTTTTACACCGGCGACCTAAGTTAAACTGTTGTTAGTAAAGATTCGGTGGAACGGTCAGTTAGAATTGGGTGCAGCTATAGATAAGTACTGAGTTTGTCATGGATGCTGTAGGTGTTGGTCACAGTGAAGTATGAGTTGGTCATCTCTCCTGTAAGTGCACGAGTTTCTAAGGACACTTTTGTGTAATTAAATCGTACGCTACCGCGTTTTGCTTTGGAAATTTCTAGAGAATTGAAAGTCTGCTGGGAACTAAGTGGAATGGACCGGTGATTGTTAAATACAATCACTATGTGGATTACCTTCGCGCGGATTTGTACTTTCAATCAGGGTGAAAGTTTGTGTATTTGAGATGTGTGTTTTACATGATCGGTACTTCCTTTCTATCTCTTTGACCACCGTGAGAACTCGGTGGTGGACATAAGGATGGCTGCTACGTACGTCACGATGCTTCTGTAGATTACTAGCTAAAGCTCGATAAGAGGGCACTCAGTTAAACTATGTAAATCTGTCATGAAGAAGACGTGTTCCGAATGCAGTTACTGACTAAAAGTTGAGTCGTTTGTATAGGCTCTTCTGATCTTACGTTTATGCTTTATGGGATGTGGCTGAAGCATACGTGGGGTTGATTCACAAATTGTCCTACAGTATCACTTCAGTGTTTCTGAAGATCATGGCAATTCTCAAAGCCAATGGCACTCCGTAGGTAATAAGTCGATTTGTGACTCAGTTGTGTGATAATGAAGGATGAGAAAAATCCTGTCCGAATGTATAATCGGTAGCAGGAAGATGGAAAAGGGAGAGGTTACATAGGATCCGCAATCTTGTGCGCTACAATGGATTTTTCCCAAGCGGAGTCCACAGAAAAACCACGGAAAGGCTGCTTACTTACTAACAACGTGTAAACGACCTCAGTCTGCCCTCCAGCTCTGAGTAACTGGCCAAGGAAACCGACTCAGTGTTTGAGTTAGTCATCAGACCGTTTAGATGGCCTGACTCAAATTGTTTCACCGCTCCGCTAGCTTGAACAAAACTTTCAAGTTTGCCAAGCTATTTACCTAAAAGGCAGTGCTCCCATTGGGGGGGGTACAACGTAGAGCCCCAAAACATGTTACGACACCCAGAGAATGAGTTGAGAAAGTTCTGTGTGAGCTATCGGCATATTAGAAAAGACTTGGTTTCAGCATTAAAACTTCGCAATCGACCCCAGCATCCTTTAGAAAATATCTTTATGCTTATCAAAAATAATCAATTCAGGGGTAACTCTTTAAAATGATGACCTAAAATGATATGTTTAACCTGTACGAAGAATTCCTGACTTCCGGGTATGTCCGATCTGAAAAAGCTTGTCTAAGTTTAAAGTCACTGGGTTACCGGTTGTTCAGTCCAGGCGCAAACTTGACGCACATAATCAATACGACGTTGCCTGATTGCAAAAATACATTTTTGGTGCCAACCAAATATGGTCAACAGTACGCTGCAGTGAGCTTGTCGTATACTTGATAGATCGTGGTTTGGTTTCTATTCCACTCTTTATTCACGGTCTTCCTATTGTCGAACCTCGGAAAATTAAACAAACTGCCGGTTAATCCGTGCTTTCTCTTCCGTCCAACAAAGGTTCGAAAGTACATAGGCGCTCTCAGGTTCTTCCAGTCTCCAGCTTTCCTACGGATTTCGCAATATAAGAATCCGGATTAGACTGTGGAAGGTTTAGCTAGAGATGTCGAGCCGAAACCACTAGAGCAGAGTATTTGTTGCAGGCAGGCACTGAGTTAGTTGGTCTTCGAAAGGGATATTTACAACCGGCGGGATCCATAAGAGTTTAAAACAGTGGGACTCATGATTTACCTTCGCACGACCAAAGAGAAGATGGGATTGCCAAAGTGTATTCAACGCACCCCGCTTCCTGCGTCTATCACACTGAAGGAAGCTGTTCGACTGACGTTTGCTCATTCCATTTTTCACAGTCTATCAATCCAGTAGACTAGTTCATCAGTACCAGAGTACCCTGGCGACTGATACAATTTGATATGTGTGTATTCACAGATTTCGTCATCTATCTTTACGTCTAATAAATTTCGTTTTATAAACACGCAGATTGAACTGTGTAGCTCTAGGGAAGCAAATGAATTTGTTCAAGAGACGTACTGTGCCAAAACTGTTCCTGACTTCCCCATTCAGATGTGATGTTGGCTGACCTTACCACCATAGTTGGTACATGACAGTAAAATCTACCACATAAGCTCTAGCTAACTGCGACCAAGACAAATGAGGAAACCATCGTACTGGACTGTGTTGCCGCATCATTTAATCGCGCATCATCTCGAGGAGTTGACCTGACTGACGGTTCAAGTGGTATCCTTCTAATGATGACCATGAGTTGGTTGTAGTGTTTCATTTGTTCTACTGTTCGTATGTAAGGACAGACCTGGTATTCTGAAGTCACTTCACAGCACATCAAAGCATAGTCATTACTTAGACAACCCCTCAGTTGTAAATTGTTTCTGTCCAGTTTGCTAACAATTTTCTGATTGTGTTGCTGGCAGTTTACAACTGGGAAGGCTGACCTAATGGTAAACGGCGAATCAGTCCTCAAACACTGTGAGATTAGCTTCACATTCCGCATTCGTGATAAGAACTATTCAGTCACACAGTGGCAAGTTCCGAACTTAATTATGCCAGACTGATCTACCAACTAAAGTGACTAAGGGTGAATTCAGTCAGAGTAGGCGAGGCTAAGCCAGTTAGTTCCGCGCAAAATGATGAACGAAGAACGCAGAGCACACAGTGTCCAAATTGATGACTCCATCACCCTTGCCATCTTCCGAATACAGATCACCAATCACGCGATGTAAACAACTAAGCTATCTTCTATTAGAATATGGATGCCATACCATCAGACTGATGGTTCTTCATGAAACCACCACATACACATCGACGTAAGATCACTCCCTTAAATTAACGTACCAAATAAAAATCATGGATAGAGGATAAGAACCATGATTCTGAAAGTACATTCATTACAGCATAGGCATTCCAGTATACACGCATATAATTAATCATTCCACATACGGGTGCACTGCATAGTGTCTGCACAGTAAACGGTTAACAAGAACAAGGCGGTTCACCTCGCGCAATGAGAACGATGACAAATCGAAATCAGTTTTGGAAAACGGTTGGAATATGACATGCAGAAAAAAGGGAAATCAATGTAGGAAAAACCTTTACGCTTTCAGGAGAAGGATGTGAATTTGTAGATAACACGTTTCCACAAGTATGACTGTCCAAAACATATCCACCGAAGTGGGTCCTCTGAAAAATCAGCAGCAGCGTGCACTGGTGCGTTTGAATATCGTTGATTCCAGCTTTATTCTGGGAAAGCTTAATAAATTTTCAACATCCGTGTGTGAATTGTGATGGCACTTCAATAGCTATAGGTTTCGATACGTTAGACATTTGGAGCTGCCACATTTCCCAAAGGTGATACCCATGAATGTACAATTCTTTCGTCGAGATTTAGAGCACGGCTCACTCATCTTCCACACCGCTCTGTTCACATTCATTCGAAGGTTTCCCAAAGTTTAATGTGTTCGGACAAGTTAACGATTACCCAGAAGTCAAGCGTGCCTCGACTCTGTTCAGCAAAAGACTGCGTAGGTGTCGCAGAAGGCGATCTTGTGTGGGCTGAGTCAAAGTATCTGTTGATAATATGCAAGCCTGTTCGTCTGGCTGAACATTTGGTTCGCTCTGGGAGATCGTCCGTCCACTTATTTTATCTGTGGTTTCTATTTTATGTGCGATTTACAGGTCGTCTATGTGTACATTTTAAGTTAGGTATTGCACCCACTCCAACGAACAAATAGACGAAGCTACCTGTTCTTTTACAATTGCGGCATTCTGCTGAGGTGTATGGTACCACGGTGGACAAACCAATCAGTGAAAGGCAAGAATGCCAGCAACCGATAAGCTTATTATGAGTGTAACCGATAAAGTCTACTTGTACCGCTTATTTTGCTTGCTTTTATCTCGTAATTCGGGATCGCAGTGAACAGAATGTGTTGTATACCGTTGGAGAATGTCTCTTGCGCCCGATTTACACAACCAGACCTATAACCATATATTTACCGTGTTGGACTTGGCCAACTGTCCCCGACTGTTTGGGATCGGTGGGTTAAAAGCATTTCAGTTGACCAAACCGAAGTCTTAGATCCCTTTACATTGGCGGACATTTGCGAACAGTGACGACGTCCTGTAGCAGAAGGAGAGAGCGTTGTAAATCTCAGAATACAAGCTTACTTGTCGAGGGTGTACGTGACGTTTACATTTAGTTGTCTCTAGTAGCTAATCCAAACGTGCATTGGGATACATGTGTCTTACGGTTGTTCAATGAGTGTTAACGCGTAAACCTGATTGTACGCGTTCTAACTCCATTCCATTCATTTGACACGAAACACGTATCCACATGTTATCGCTTGCTAAATGATGTCTTGAAATCTGGATAACTGTTTAGTTGTCAGAGCGTGTTGAAGCCCAAATACTTGACCATTCTGAAAAACTTTACGATTCCGGAAATCAACCGTCTAGCACTGAGCTCTACCTGATCATTTTGCGGAACCTACTCATTTTATCCAATTTATCGGTCACTCTATATCCACCGTCATATTCGCGCGTATTTTAAAAAACTCAATTTTTCCCTCCTTTTTTTAATTTATGCGGATTCTATGCAAATTTCTTAGAAAACCGTTCCGTTCAGATATGTAAATGATGTGATTCTGGGTATTAGCAAGCTTCCTAAGTTCCAACCCCTCCCAAACTGCTAAACATGCCACAGCTTTGCTGTCTCTTGCGTAAAACTTCCGAATATAATGTATCGTTTAAGTATAACTAAATCAATCAGCATAAAGATCATTTCACTATTTACTTGTCACGTTAACTCAAACTGTGTTCCTTCAACAATATCTGTAGATACGTCCAAACTTCTTGAACGGAATAAATTCAGGCAATTTGTAATAGTCAGTTAGCGACTCCGGTGACTTCAGAAATACAAAGTCTCTATTGGAGAGTGAACATTCACAAAGAACGCCAAATTACTTAGAGATATGTGAAGATATCAGGGTTAACTCGGAAGCCCTGATATGGGCGGCTGACTTAATGACAGTTACTCCGGAGAACATCACATGAATTGCGTCTTCTCATTGTTTTATTCAAGTATCATATCAGTTCATCACACCTATCAGCCACGTCAGTCAGCACTACCTGACCTCCACGGGCATGAAACAAACCATTGGTAAATGTCGCAGTATTGTTGCTACTCTACTAAACCGTGCTATGCATACTGTCGACTTAGTGAACAGCAGCGTCCAATCGTGACAAGGCCCAAGCAACCAACCTGCCGTTGTGGTTCACTGGTTGAATCAATCATGAATTTTATCGACAAGCTGGATCTCCGTAAACGCTCATTCTTCTTCCACGAACCGCATTTCCCCCACTCTAACACACATCAAGCTCAAGTTGATCGTACTTAAGGGGGACGTAGTTCACGTTATGGACATTGCTATCTGTGACCCACATAAGATGATAAACAGCTTCAAGTCCAAGAAAGACAGGTAAGGATCTGCTGAAATGACCACGTCGATTTCCAACTACCCACCTGGCTGGAACCGATGTTTCAAGAGGATTATGATCAACAACCAAGACTTTATTCGCCCGTAATCCTCATGCTGGCTGCTTTCTCCCGACATCAACAGAACGATCATTAGTCACGTCTTCAGTGCATCCACAATTCTTCGAAAACTTACGATATTTATATGTACGGATGCAGTCCCTCTCGCGCGGTGACAACAGATATCTCTAAAAGACACATGCACTCTATCAACATTGCAGTGTAATGGTTTCCGTATTTTGATTTGTATCAATGGCCACATAAAAAGCATGAAGCCATGTTTTTGACTATACCATGGCATTCAATCTCATCCGGGCAGCATCTGTATAAAAATGATTGCCAGAAATGACTTTTTAAAGATAGCCAATCCGAAGTGTCGGCGATAGCGAGGGTCGCAATTTAATTTAATAACGATGTGTTTCGAAGCAAACTCCACAACCAGTTTCATCTTCGTTCGTTACTAGATAAAGCCTGTTGTTAACTCGAATTTGCCAGTTCGTTTCACATTCCATTTGTCTGTACCTCCGTAGACTCAAAAGATGGCAGAAGCTGGAGATATGGATTTGGAAATCAGCATTTGAGAACCAGAGACCGAAGTGAAAAATCCGATAACCTATGTCGTCCACCGTTATAGATTCAGGAAACTGGTTGATGTAAGTATTCCGAACTGGCCCTTCGATGACAGGTGCATAGCAAAAATGAGGGTTTCAAAATAACGGCTGTACTACAGAGAAATGGTGGAGAATAAATGCATGGGAATGAACAACAAACACTGCGAACTAAATGATCGTTACCAGGGATTAGGTCCTAAGGTTTGTGTTTTTAACAAAAAACACGTCTCTGGCAGTTTATCGGGAAGACCTAAACTAATTTCAATAACTGTAGGCTGTGAAAACCTACCATACTAGTGAAAACTGAGGTCAGTTTCAAGGTGTGCGGCTCGCTGAAGTTGGAAGGTTCGTGATTTGTCGTGATTACTATGTCGCGTTGTGAGACCAGTATGCCAGTATGCTCTTAGATGTGTTTTTCCAACTTTCAGCTCGGAGCTCTAATAATGAAAAATTTGGGTTTCGGGTGGAATTCGACCAGCGATGGTAATTGAATGTCCATACGTTAATGCTGCACTGCCAACTGATGACTTATAAGTTCCATAGTTTGATCCTGTTGCCCACACATTCTACCACGCCATCTGAAGTCCAACAAATGATCCAGCAGACTGATTACTTAGCAGAAGTTTTCAACCAATTCAACATGGGATGCCTCAACTGTCTCCGCTCTGCCTACTTAGGTGTATTCACTCCTACATGTGTAACGATGTATGTGGTATGATTTGGTGAAAATAAATTAAACTTGTTTGAGAAAACGCGGAGGTAGTACGCTGGCCTGAATGTAGATTATAAAATTGGCTACAGATAGTCCAAAACAAAGCAGCGATTTTTGTTCCCTCTCGAAATTATTGGAAGAGACACTGTCTGTAAAGAATTACCATTTTATCTTACACGACACGTCGAATATATTTACAAAAATACGAGTTATCAGCAATCCGGGCATTTGGTTAAATTATTGTTTAACACTATAATCTAAGAGTGGTAACGGTTTAGTAGGGAAGTTTCTGCAGAAGTGCCGTGATTTTATGTGGGTGATTTTGATTAAGCAATCTGATAGAACTGCAGAAGTCATTCAGAACGGTAGACAACATTACTTGGCATTCTACAATAAATATTTTGTGAATATTGGTGCTCAACCACACTGGTATACTAGGTCCTGTTGGAGGTTTACACCTTGAAAACATGTCTTAGACAACATTGATCTCCAAATGATCACGCTTTTCAGTCCATAACAGCCAAGTTTTATGTATAATGTGTTGATCAGTATGACTTTATCTTGGAGACTTTTAGGTCATCAGGTTCTGGTTCATTTTGACTGATTTGAACGATACGTTCGTTGTGTTGTTCTTATAATGCTCTGTTGCATTGAACTTCCTTGGTGTTTTATGCTACAGTGTACGCACATTTAACAACGCTTACAATAAGCATCCACCTAGCATTTTCAACGGTTCTGTTGAATTTTAGAACGATTTCAGCGGCCACTTATATCAACCAATGTGTAGTAAAGCAATTTTGTCTATGTCCATAAAGTCCACAGGAATAATTTTGCCATTGCATCGTATGTGCACATTCCAACTTTACCAATCTACTCAGCATCAACCCAACAAATTCGTCGTTGTAGTGAGAGGGGCTGCAATTTCACACTGCCACACACAGTTTCCCAGCTGTGAACCCAAAATCCCGACCGACACAATGAGGTTTGTTAGCACCGATTTGTGAAGTGAACATGTGTTTTAACAGGTTTGCCTCAGGCTTCTTCACCAGAAGGTCAGGCCTGTCTTAATCCAACGACCGGTTCCATTGGTGTGCTAAGTTGGATCACAGTGCAAAAAAACAATCTGAAGTCTGAAAGCTGTTGTTTAGAGTCAAGACATTCATAGGAGGTTTCTTTTAGCTAGGACACTAATTACGTGGATACACAACTGAACGAAATAGAAGACAGGAGCACATACTGTAACCCTCGTGTATGCAACCATTTTGCGAGCAAGTTACATGCGATGTTTGAGAGTCTTGTTTGGGTCAACCTTATTACATTTCATTTTCCTGTTGGCGTTGTGGAAAAGTTCTGCGACAACAGACAATAATCAAACGAAAACTTTGCTACTGACATACAAGTATCACTCTAATGACTCGACATCTTTCTTTGTTCTCTTATCACCTTTTCTCAACTGTTCGATACAATCGTGGCCGACGTTGTTTGGTTGGCGGGCTTTTCACGAACAGCCGGTCTCAGTGACCACCAAAGGAAATGGTAGACATCCACTTCAAATATGATTTGATAAGTATCAGGCACCCGAATTGATCAAATTCCAAACCCAGAAGGTAGATCACCAGAAAAGGATAAAACGGACACATTTACTGAACAACAGAGTCACGGTTGCTTGAGTTGGAAGAAAGTCAGTGAATCAGTTTCATTGCTAACTACAAATTTGTGGGTGACCTTCATACTAACAGGTCTCCGGCACGACGTTACAAGTTGTTGAAAGAAGTATTAGCAAACACGCTGTCTCAGCAGTTATTGTCGCAGTGCTGAGGAGACATGTTCGGTCCCATCAGCACCATTTATCAGTATCAAAAACCCGTTGGTAGATTTGAACCAAAGTTCAGTGCACTGAAAACTGTTTGGAGACAGTCTGATTGTTACCATTCTGCGCATAACAGTTTGTAATCACTGAATTTAACCACTATCAGAAAGAAATTAAACTTAGCAAGTGTAAAAAAATATAACCACCATAACTTCTTGCACTGAATTGTAAACGCGTGTCTAGCCTCAACAATGGATACCAGTCATTCCACACTGTAGTCTCACTGTCAAAATTTTTCACATGCGTACTGTTGTTTTTCACTAGGGTCACATGATATCCACGTTCCGATTAGTGAGAACCGGTTGCAAAGTCCACGATTAGCAAGCTTTCCGAGAGAAGTTTTCGTAACTACCTTGTCATGCTTTTTTGCACATAACCAATGTATGAAACCAACGAGAATAGACGAAATATTAATGTTTTGCAACATTTACCTGTTCCGACAACTTGAATGGAGAATGTGGAGTTGAATGAAGGGAGTCTAGTTTTTCAATTCCAACTAACTTGTTTGACCCCAAAGGGTAATGAGTTGACCAAAGTGATCGAGATGCCTTCTTCCTGCGTTGATGCAAAACATTCAACACAATCACCCAGTTCAGTGTGAGAAACTTCACCAGTACGATGGCCATTAGGCTACTTGGCAGAATGATGGCAACCGATTGTTACCTGATTAAACCCCATATCTAGTTGTTACCCATCTCTTAAAGTACAATGCTGCTAGGTCCATTCTGGGTGAAAGCATTGAGGTAAAGTTTTGCTGTCGTTTGAGTCCATCAACAGTGCATAACTTTGCCACAGTCCGGCATGAAATGCCGGGCAACGTCCTCAAAAAGCAGTCGTGCTGATCAATACAAGACCGAATTACTATACCAACAAGTACACTCCTGTTCTTTTGTGAGTAACGTTCAGGTTGATTGGTACTTTGAAGACGATATACAATAACTGATCCGTTAATTTCGACCCGAGAATACACGGGTTGGACTTCCCTTTCAAGTACAATTCAACTTATTATCTTAAGTGTTCCAGGATCTTCTTGATAAGAAATGGCATAACTTGCACATAATATAAACGAAACCCCTCATTACCTACCAGTAAGCTCGATCACGTTGAAACCATCCGGCCTATTGAGATGTGGTCCGTTATGGTTCTACTGAAAACCCAATTGCCTCATCTGAATGGGCACTGTCTCCTTCGGGCACACGAGCTAGTACAAGGTGTTCGGCACAATTCGCGGGTTTTTGTGTCGGGTTTCCGGACTGTTCTGACTGATTAACCTAAGCCAGCAGTATTTATGTAAAAAGCCGGAATATCACCTAATAATATGCTGATTAAAAGGTTTCGTACACCAGAATGGGTTGGATACACCTCTCGTTCAGTTGTCCTCTATCTGATGAGGACAAGCAAAGATGAAACTGACCACGGTTGAGTATCGGTTCGGTAATGAGCCATTCAAGCTGATTGACACTCGAAATTTTGAATCTTGCGGTCGACAACACGAATTAATTTTTGTTTATTTAATTAATAATTTATTTCTAAACAGTAAATGAAAGATAACTATGAGTTCAATAGACTACAAATTGCTTGATGAATGTGTGCTGTTCGTTGAGTCGCCCTAACTAATGGGATCACCAAATCATACGGTCCAACTCATCTAGCCAATTTAGCGGAAGATGTTCTAATTAGTGAAATTGTGTACTGGTTAGTGAAGATTCCCATGAAAAAACTTACGCGTTGTAACAGTTTTTGTAATTAGGATAATCAGAA
Source organism: Paragonimus westermani (assembly GCA_008508345.1). Lineage (NCBI taxonomy): Eukaryota > Metazoa > Platyhelminthes > Trematoda > Plagiorchiida > Troglotrematidae > Paragonimus > Paragonimus westermani. The sequence goes on along the minus strand of QNGE01005222.1, from coordinate 17,085 downwards.
TAACGTACGTCCTCTCCCAACCGCAGAACACAACTTTGCGTAGTTAACTGAAAGGCCTAGCAGGCAAAGCGAATTTGGTATTGATATGTTCGCCGAGCTTGGCATTTAGGTTGCAAATGTTTCATCACCAGGCGAGGTGACATCATCAGTGCTGAAACACTTACGCACTGATTGTAGCGAGAAGGCGTCCAACAAAGCATAATCTTTATTGTCCAATTCGCTAGTCACATGCAACGCGCGCTCTCTCGTTTATGAGTCGTAATTCCAACCCGCAGCACCCCCCGGTTTCCGTTCACACGTCGTGTGCACTTCTAACCGGTTTACGTGTGTGACCGGTGCCTTCTATCGGAGGGTTTTCCGCTTGCCATTCCTCGTCTGTTTGTCCGATTTCGTTGCGCGATGGCTCGTCCGGCTGCTCGTGCTGTCCGCCATCCACCCAATGTTGGCCTTGACCGTATTCCAACATCGTGTCGAGATGTTCCTCTAAATGTTGGAAAAACCACGCCTCCGATCTGGCCGTCTGTCGTATTTCGCCTGCCCTGCCTCGCCCGTTGGTCCGATCCAGTCGAGCGATGACTCATCCGGTCGCGCACGTTGTCCTTGATCCGATCGCGGCAGGTTTTCGAACGTGCCTCCCCCCGCGTTGAGGTATTCGGTCGAGCGTTCGAAAACTCGTACCTCCGACCTGACAATCCACCACATGATGATGTCACCTCGCCTGGTGATGAAACGTTTGCAACCTAAATGCCAGGCTCGGCGAATATATCGATACGAAAACCATCAACCCGAGCTACAAGCAACACCACCACTGTTCCCAACCATCAGATGCAAAACGGAATAAAAAAAAATTTGTGTAATTCGACTGACAGTGTACCGGTTGTTTAAAAACATTTGAAAGCGATTCCAATTGTTTTATTACACACGGCTTGTCATCTGTCAACAACTTAGACATACTCGGTTCAGTGCTGTAGAAAGCTTTGAATAGCATGAGTTAACTATACGTGTCCTTCTCTTCGCTTATGATGCTGAACAATGTCTGAACATGATGAGACAATTCGCGTTGGCTGCTAGAACCGGGATGGCTAAGTTAGCTTTTCCCGACGTTGTGTGGTTTTATTAGCATCGAACAACTGTGTTAGGTTACATTATCTGTATGTTGTTTGAATGTAGTATCACTTCAGACCAAGAGTAAACTGAAGCTTCACTTGAAAATCAGGGACCACTGGTGAGCAATACTTGTCAAGTCAATTGTGCTTGGGATGCTGTTTGTGCAAGTCGAGAAATGGGTATTCTGTTTTCAACCTATCCACACCATCAATAGTTAAGGGAACTGCAGAGCTGTGGGATTAGATCAGCTGGTAAAGAACTCGTGAGGCGATTGTCACTTTGAAGTGAAGACATCGACAACGATAAAGGCTACCCTTGTCCATGCGATCTACGGAGGTGATTAGTCAGCCAGTGTACATAGGTAGTGAGTCACAGTTATGAGCCATACCATTTGGTCTAACAAGTCTAAGCAGGCTAGTCCTTGTTAACCACCCATGATCAATATCTTCACAATCGGTTGTTTGAACAGAGCAATCAGAAATCACAGATTATAATCCTACTTAGTCTCATAAATTTCCATCAGTTGTGAGTGTGAACATAAAACAACAGTTCACAAATGAACCAGAAAGTGTCAAGGCCGACGTAACTTGCGGATGATAATCACAGCCAAAACACGACGAACAAATTACTGAAGGTATCAAATGGTAGATTTGAATGGCCTAAATAATCCAGATAGCCGATTGTATTAAAAGAACTTGAGGTGTCTGAGGTTTTATTCAACGCTTGTCATGATCAGAGCAGAATCTCTTTATCCGGCCAAATGTGTGGACAAACTCCCAGAGCCCATAGTTACCCCTCCTCACAGTTTCACCAACGACTGCGTAACTTTCAAGTTGACCATCACTCACATTTGATCGCAGCCTTCGCATTCAGATAGACTTTACAGCCAGCCCCTTTCGAAAAGAAGCACTAGACTCGAGTTTCGCTCTCATTAGAGCTCATCAGTAGTGCATATCCTCGCCACGGCCGGAATTTGAACTCCAGCCATTCCAACCGTGTTAACCACTGCGCCATTGACTCCACATTAGGCACGACCGAATTATCAAATCTGAACGCTGAACCATTGATGAGCTTTAATGAGAGCGAAACTCGAGTCTAGTGCTTCTTTTCGAAAGGGGCTGACTGTAAAGTCTACCTGAATGCGAAGGCTGCGATCAAATGTGAGTGAAGGTCAACTTGAAAATAAACCAAACCCCCGACTACTCATCAGTGATTGCGTAACTGTTGGCCTACAAGATATTTGCGCTTTCTACTGTGGTTTACTTCCTCATACTCAATGTGATACAACTACCCTGGTAAGCAAACACAGAAGGGAGTTTCTGTTCGCCCTCAAAATATCAGTGGACCTTTTTGAACGAGTGTAAAATTTGGACGTCTGTCTACAGGCTGATGCATAACACGCTATCAATAATACCGAAACACAGACAAAAATAGGGCACAAATTTATTGGTTAAAATAAAGCTTCTGTAATTTTTCAAGGCACGAAGAATTGTAACTTTCAGTATGTTCAGGCTCCTTCTACCAGGTAACACAATCACAATTTGACCGGGTATAATGTATTTCAAGATTACGTTTAATGGTTCAGTTGTTCAGCCTAAGCATGGTAATTCTCTTATTGTCTGCTGATGGGACAATTCGAACGGGACTTACTTTGATCAGTGATTGTAGTTGGTGACCGAAAATATGTGAAAAAATAACGAGATAATCGTTCCCGTTAAGCCAGACTGAGGCAAGTGGTTATTGGTCACACTTTATTGGCAATAAGTGCAAAAGCCCTCTTACATTATGTTAGTTTTTACCCTTCACTAAAAACCTCTGTTCTTGCTATTCGAACTGTGTACAAACTTGTGACAACTCGCCTGGAGTGACGTAGGAAGTGTGTATCGATTGTCTAGTCTCTCGATTTTTGAGCCAAGATAAACGCACAAGCTAGCGTTAGAATGACCACAAGAAAGAAACCTTTCATCATGGGTGCCGACTCAGAGGTTTAATGCGTTTATTCAACAGGAGCTGCCATGCTCGTTTATCTAATGCAGCGTCTTCTGCTCCTTTGTTAGGAAACAAATTATTTTTGTGACACGTTCACACAGAGTCTGTTTATCTCTGTTGATGAGATCAAACGGAGAACATCAGAATCACGATGGCCACAAGATAAGTGGTCACTGTGCACAGTAATGTTTTATCATTGAGATTGATGTGGAAGTTTGACTCGATTACTCTTACGCGCTGTTATCAGCCACAATATCTCTACCCCTCTGTTATAAGTTGGTTTTTTCAATCTCCCAACAGAATAGTGGCTGAAGTTGACGGAAGAATCTGAAATGAGAATCACTCATATACCAGCACAATTGCGGACAGGTTGAAGCATAAACCAATTGTCGGACATCCAGTTTCATGATGAGGGTAGCTGGTAACCTATGTATCTATTTCAAAAGTTGAGTACTGCTGAATTTTTCACAGAGAACAAACATGGGTTAAGGCTTACTGTAAGAATTCATTTTGAACGACCTCACTGGCGGCAGTGGTTCAGCAAGTGTGATAACAAAGCGAAGCCTTTTAAATGAAGCCTGTAAATCGCTCTCTAACACACAGCTGAACCGCGCCAAACAGAGCTGGACAATCAGCAAGGACTATGCAACATTAATCGAAAGTGTACTTAGCTCAGACCCAGAACTAGCTTCTACACAACAGGTTGCCTAACGAAATTGTATTGCAATCAGTATTGTGTGCAACGTAATTATTCATGCAACAGAACAACAATATGCACACAATTTTCCGTTGTGAATTACCTACACCACACCAATGCACACAATACCGGAGACCGACACCCCGTCGGCAAAGTATCCCAGGTATTCAGATTTTAATCTGTCAAGTTGGTGAACGTTCGTTAACATTATCAACTGCCAGAAGTTCGTTTGAATCACGATGGAACCGATCAGGATAAACCACAAACAAGAGATAGAATATATTTCGATACGGTACGGTCAAGTCGGCTAGACAACTGCAGTCCGCTGTAAAATTTAATGAGTGGAAAAAGTCCACTATATCGATCTAGTGGATAGAACAACTTTCCCCTTAGTTACACATGAACTGGCAGATGCAGTAATAAGCTAAACCCTTTAGACTAAAAAACGGGTAGTTTTTGTGTCCGAGTGAGTGCACCGAGTTTGGACGCAATAAAGTTTTGTTTAATCAGATTTATATATCTTTGCATTGTTTGTTGCATGCTAATAGCTCCGTGCAGACTTTCTTTTTGGTCCCAGTTCATCTGTTTAGATAGCAGCATTGGTTTACTAAGTCTTCCAGTTTACCTCTCGAAGAAACTATTAGACTGTAGCGAGGACATTATTAAGTCTCATCCTTTCACAAGTCTGTCCCGTATACAAATCTTCCATGGCATAATAACCAGTTTACGCGTAAGGTGGGCCGTCGTGGAACTACTAAAGTTCAGGTAATGAACTTTAGTTCGTTTAGTACAGCTATCTTCTCAACGACTTGCGAGTGGGTCTGAAGACATAGCACTATGCGGTCTAAGGGTTTTAGATATCATCATGTCAGTTATGAGCAAGTGAAGAATAAGTTAAAAACGTCATCATGGGTTCTGTAAAATTTTCCGCTATTTGTTTACTGGAACTTACTTTCATCATCTTACGTTGACAACTTCTGCACATACGCACCTCTGTCTGAAACGACAGTCTCAGAGACCTTACCTGGTTACATTTTTTTGACACAAAGTCTCTTAATGCTTGTAAATATTGAGATAGATTTACAATTTGCTGTCCTGGGTAGAAGCAGCTATTTGCCCGATTCAACGTGTGCCAAATTGAATGAATTGATTTTGGCTTTAATTTGGCTCCAACTGATTTATTCAACCGGTTTGAATACTCTCATTTTGTTTCATATTAATCACGTACGCTCAGTGTGTAATCTGACGTGGAATAACCAGTTACAGTTAGAATAGAACATAGAACTGTTGCTCTTGCCTGGTTATTAATCAATGAACGTAGGCAACATTTCTGTGAATCTTCAGCTATCAGCAAAACGAAAAACAGTATCACTACATCCTGTTTCATTAGGTTATTTTGGAATATTAGGTAGACGAGGGGGAAGATTGCAGTTCATGTTCCTTCAAACCAATGCGACTCAGCGTTAGTAACAGTAACACTAACGGATGTGACTTGCAGACAATATTTCTGACAGTGAGATAAATTCACCAATAGCGATAGAAGACATACATCGCGAGATGTTAACATTTCGTTTACTCTCTTCAGTCACGAACGTAAAACATTAGAATATATGGGACATGCGGTTAGCAACACAATCAAAAACATTCAACCATTGGGTTTACATGAAACAAAGACTGTCGTCATTTCCAGGGCAGACAAACCGCGTGAGTCAGCAGTTTATGCACACACATTACTTACAAAAGAGGCCTGGTACGAACCCTGTTTCATAGAGCACGGGAGATATGCACCGACGATTGTTTACAAGGAGGAGAGGCGAAATTAAGAAAGGTACTGCTTGCAAACGGATACCCGGAGAAATTCATCGATGTTCACAGCCAGAAGAGACTGACAAAGACTGTCGTGAGTACGGTTCCCAAGAGGCAGGTCTTTTTGAACCTACCCTTCAAAGGCGATCATGTCAAAACCGACGTAAGTAAAAAATTACAATCTGCTCTAACTCGCACATTCCCTGCGGCTGAATTGCGATTGCTACTCACAACTAGAAGTGTCACTCAGCTTCTTCGTAGTCGTGACCTACCGAAATGTTCTGTCTCACATGTAATCTATCAGTTCACTTGCAGTTGCGTTGACATCGATGTCGGCAGAACAAATCGATGCCTACGACAAAGAATGGCTGAACATATGCCTAGGTGGTTGATACGCGCCATGACGCAACGGACATTGGCAACAGAACGACTGAGACGAAATCCGACCTCATCCATCACAAAGCACATCATGGAAACAGGTCACGTTGTTGACCCGGCCAACTCGTTTCAAGTTCTGTTACGTAATAAGAACCCCAAGATGCTTGCTTTCTCCGAGGCGATGTTGATCAATACTCACCGTCCGACCTTGTGTGTGCATAAACTGTTGTCTCACGCGGTTTGTCTGCCGTGGAACTGACGACAGTCTTTGTTTCATGTAAACCCAATGGTTGAATGTTTTTGATTGTGTTGCTAACCGCATGTCCTATATATTCTAATGTTTTACGTTCGTGACTGAAGAGAGTAAACGAAATGTTTACATCTCGCGATGTATGTCTTCTATCGCTATTGGTGAACTGGATCAAGGAAACTCAGTGTTTTAAGTGAGATAAATGTTGTGTTTGTCGACAACCAAGTTGTGAGCTCGAGTCCATCCCGAGATTGTTTAAATGCTCACCCCACAACTCGGTAGTAACGTTGTGTTCTTGTAAGTATAGGGGTTAGAAATATCTAGACTTTCTGACTTGGAATTTTTAACTATATTCATGATAAATATCTTTCTGGGTACTCTTTGGAATAGTCGACAGCACGTATCAGTGTTCTGTTAGCAAAGAAACAAATATCGCCTGAGTTACAGACGTTTTCATTTCATGGTTTTATCAATGAACGACAGTATGGCATGTTAAAACCTGTAGGTACCAAGACTCCACAATTGTATGGTTTGCCTAAAACCCACAAATCGTGTATTCCTATGCAGTCAAACTTGGTAATGAACGATCTTGCATACGATGAGCTGGCAAAATGGCTGGCTGATATTTTAAAAACTCTTTGGCAAAAACTATGTGTGCATACGCTAAAAGATACTTTTGAATAGATACCATATATATAAAACCTTAGTACTGCCAGGGACACGATGTATTCTATCGATGTTGATTCTTTATTCACAGGCGTGTCACCAAGCGAAACGATTTTATATGTGAGTTCGTTCTATCCAACTCAGTTTGTCTTCCAATCCATATCGACTGTTTAAAGCGTTTACTTTTGATATGCACAGAAAATGCAAGATTCTATTTCCCTGGTAAGGGCTTTCAACAGAACGCCGGCATAGCCACGGGGAGCCCACTGGACCCTGTTTTAGCAGATGTATTCATGGTCAAAGTTGAATAGGCACTAGTTTCAATTGTGGACAAACTGAAACTCTACAATCGATATGTCAACGACATGTCTATCGAACGTTTAGTGGATGGTGAACCAACGTGAACAGGACAACACATGAACTTCATGAGTTTTGCTCTTATTGCATACAAAAGGTCATTAGTACGTACACTTTTTAACCTAACGTCAAGAATATACTCCCAGGATAGATTGCAAGATGAACAAACAGTTCTAGCTGAAGCGCTTCGTGTTGACAATTTCTCAGAACTTTTCGTCCGGAAATGAAGTAAACTTGCCCTGCGGAAAAACTGACGGTGGAAGTACCTAAAAAGGCTGACTTCATCAAACTTCCCTTCAAAGGTGATAGTCTGATGAACACCTTTGGAAAGATTATCACTACCGTGGTGAAACGTGCGTATAATGCAGCAAAATTTGTTCTGCTCTCACAAACGACAAGGTTACCTCTACCCACGGTCAAAAAACAAACTCTGTTTTCTACCAGTCACTGTATCAAACAATTTTTCTGCAGTTGCGGAAACATATTGGTAGAACAGAAAGGATGCTTAAAACCAGGAACAACGAGCACATCCCAAAGTGGTTGAGAGTTGCGCTGACTCACATTTCAATAAATGACACTCAGCGAGGACAAACCGCCTCTTCATTCATTGCAAGACACTTATCGACCACAGGTCAGAGTGCCAATATTGCTTCCTCGTTTAAGGTCTTGATGAACAAGAAACACCCAGAAATTCTGAAGTATAGTGAAGCACTGTTGATCAGCCGTCGACAGCCGGTTGCAGGTGTACAAAAACAACTTGAAACACTGGGTTCCTTTTAACAACTTCAGTGCAGAAAGAAGATGCATGTTGCGATATGTTAACATTTCATTTACTCTCATCGGTCACAAACGTAAAACATGCAAGTTATGTATATAACGGACATTTAAAGTTAGATGGGGTATGAAGACGTACACACTCACACCAACCTACTGTGTCATCACCATCATGGTAACCCTATGAGTTGCTTCAACCACTTATATGCACATAGCGCTAAAGGGCAGTAGCCTCGGGTTTTGATGGTGCAACAGTAATTTGAATGGTCTTAGTGGGTCAGTCTGGCGACCTGTTATCATGAGATGTTTGGCAATCGATGATGCGGGGCTTCGAGCAATGGATTCACTGGTTTGAGATTGTTGTTTCATGCGTTGTTTTGACCAGTTCGGGGTGTGTCGTGCCACTCGTTGGGATAGCTGTCAGTCTGTCCTACCTATATAGATGTCACCGCAACTGTGATATATAAGTTGCATGCTTTACGTTTGCGACTGGTGAGAGCAGACGAAACGTTAACATATCGCAACACATGTTTTCTTTCTGCACTGACAAAAACAACTGACTCTCAACCTTTGTTTGCCATGGGTTTAGCCGTGAGTACCAAACACGAGCCAGCCCGATCTGTACTCTAACTCGGTTCATTTGGCTTTTTGGTTTTGTTTTCATGCTATTAACAATTTTACGACTGACGATAGTGTGCGAGGTGAATTTATATCGTAATTTGTGTCTTCTGACTATTTTATTCGAACGGCTAAAAAGACTTAATGTTTTGGAGAACTTGGAAGGTTAAGCCCACCTGTTATTGCCGTTTAACGTCCAACAGTCGCAATTTCAAAAATTCATCTCTGGGTTCAACCTAGTTCTGAAATACAATTTTCTTGGTACCATTGCATCCATGAATTTGCCTGGAAAAGCTTTGGGTGTATATGCACCATCCCCACTATTGGACATATTTAAGCAAAGATTCATTGCTTTTTTCAAACATGAAACAACATTCTTCTTGAGGATTCCTAACATCTACTGTTCATCTATCCTTCCGTTGGCATGAGTTAGGTAATCTACTCTTCATTACTACCTTCAGGCAGTCCTCTACATACCGTACATTTTAATCGATGTACTGGAGAGTACTTGATAAGTCTTTAGTACATTTCCAGTACTAGGATCTCTGTTAACGGGACCCTGTAGCCAATCTCAGACTTTGTTAACCGGAGAGATTTCAAGTGATAAAGGTGGTCACGTCAGCGTGTGAACCGCTTTTTAAAGTGTCCCTTGTCCTCCAACAGAAGAATTGGCTTTTGCGTTGTTTATCCTCGTGTTTCAATCGTCGGAATTGTCACCCATGTGGCACGGATTGATTTGCAATACTTTCTCGTAGATCTCACAGTTCATTTCGTTTTTGAAGCCTATACGTTTGCTGCTTTTCGCTCAGCGAAACAATACCTCACCGGTGGACGGATTTACCGTTTTATCAAACAATGTACAGGGTATGATCATTCCAGAAATGAATTTCAAACGGAACTCATCGGTTCAGACAACTCTGACTACTGATTCAGGGGTTAAGTGCAACTCCGCTTAACCCATGTTGGCACTAGAACATGACATGATAATCTGACAATCATTTCGATTCTAGGACTCCTTCTAATCTCCGTCCGGATTCATGCTGAAATAGCATGGGTTCAAGGCGGTGGTGGAACGATTACAAGCGGTTTCGTTTTAACCACCCACACCGCAAATCGGTTACCTCTTAGGATAACACCTGCAACTTGACTCTAAATGAGGAGAAGTTAGCCGGGGAATTAGGTTTGGACTTGGAATTTTTTCGCCCATTCGTTAAAACCCTTCATAGTACGAGACAAACTGAGTGTGGTTAGATTGGATAAAACTGCGTTCTGTACCTGATAACTTGTCTTTCAGTGTGGATCGCACTGTCTTTGTCAAGCGTGTGCCACTTAGCCGGATACATAGCCCGGTAATTGCAGCTAATTGGTGGACTCGTTTAACAGATATGAAGCTTCACAGCTTACCCTTCTATTCCGTTGGAATACTGGTAGGTTTTAATATTCACCAAAATGTATTGGTCAATGAATCAATGGATTGATAGTAAGTACAAAGTATATCCAGCAGAACCTCAATTTGGGTCCGGTCTTGTAAGAGCCTGTTGAATATGTTCAGGTGTGTAACTTGTTTTATTAGGGTTGTTGTTAAGAAGAAACTGTTGACAGGAAAGGTAACTCGGATGTGCACATCACATCTCAAAACATGGTATAATAAATGGAAACGACTTAGAGGCACTGTGAATGCATCAGATATCTACGACTCTCCTGCAGGATCCCTATATAGCAGATCTTGGTGATCAAATTTAGACGTTTTCCATGACAACTGAATCATGATATAGAAGCAAGTGAAACCCCTGATGCATGGAGAATAACCAAATACCAACAATTTTAGATTAATTACTCTCAACTAATTGAATGAGACTTCGTGAAGGGTAAAGCTGTACATCAAGAAGTTAAATCCTATCCACCTGCAAATAGACTATATCACCTACCTGTCGTCTATTTCAGGTGCCAGGCTTGATCATCAGACGGAATGAAGCTCAGCTCTGTCTTCAGAAGCATACCTTATCAATGCCATCTGACATACAAGAAGAAACGCTTCTACAGATGTTTTTATGGGGAAGAAATAGATTAGATTTATATAACTACTGGTGTGGCTCAGGAGATTGTCTTAGACTAGTAGATATTTTTGAATCAGAAGTGCATATGTTTAGCCCTCGGTCGTCTTTATCTTGGGCAATTTACATACCACTGTGAACAACCTTTGAAATAATGGGATATTTTTTGTAAGATATCCGCACCAAATGTAGTACGAATGAAGTAGAAAAGTTTGGGCTTCAAAGTGATTTCGATTACAACACTCCTAATGAAGGCCACCCGAGATGGTTGAAACGTAGAGTATTACAACTTGCTCGAAACGTTGTGTTATTCCCAATCTGTTTATCAATGGGATATTTGGTTTTATGCATTAAGCATAATGGAGGAGAAATTCTACATCAACGATTGTTTGGTATCATTCAAAACAGTGGCTGAAGCCAAGTTAGCAGTAGATGCATTGCTGCCTATGTTCAACCCAGACAGGTTTCAGCCTGATAAGTGATCGCCCATACTTAAGTAAATTGGAACAGCACTCATTCTGGGAAGTTCGTTTTATCTAACTCAGAGTTCATTAAACGTGTCGTGCTTGCTCGATTCAAACAGTTTCATGTTTGCGTTTAACGATGAATACCCATAAAACGAGAGGAAGTTCGACATGTTTCCGCTTACTGTACGATCCGATAGATTTTGTTGTCACTTCTCTTGTCCTCTAGATAACTGCTTTGGGGGCTGTGCTTTAAACATATTTATTGAAACTTTGGTACCTGGAAAGTGCCATGTAGGCTGAAGTGCACGACCTGATGGAAACGAATCATAGAAGTGAGAGTTTCCTGATGTATCAAGCCGTCGCGGTTTCATGAGTGTTTTCTGGGACATCGGAAGTTGTTACCGATGCGTATCGCTGTCACCTTCTTTCAGGAAAGTCCAAATTATTTCCTACCAAACTCACTACCATCCCAAGGTTTAAACTGGTCTCAACAGCAAGGTCGATAAAACCTATTTATTACACTACCTGTCAGACGAAAATACGTAATCATTAAGTTTTTCTACAGGAGGACCCAGCCGCCATGTTACAATACATCTGAAACAGCTCAGCCCGTTTCTCCACATTGGCTGGTTACCCTGTTCAATACAGTCACGAACACGCAATCGACTGGCGAGGGTATCATTTACTTGCGCCGTCTAATCCTGTCGAGCTGGCTCCAAAGAGTGTGATCTGTGCTAATTAGGCTTGCACAACCATGTGTCTGAATGGTCCCAAATTTTGGCGAGCTCTTCCTGTCGCTGACCAGAATTATCCATGTCGTTCCCAGCCCTTTCCAGGGACAATCAGAGCTAGGTAAGCAAATGTCAACGATAAATGTTTTCTAAACATTCCGTGCAACGGTGTTCGTCGTGGACGAGATTGATGAAGGTAACTGCTTGACCAACTAGGTATATTTGACGGCTACAGTACAACAGTCAATTAACAAAGGTCGGTCGATGATGGGGAAGATAGTAGGGACACCAACTGATACATCACAGCCGGTGCAATGTTTAGTGTTATCACATAAAACAGACCACCCGAAAGGTTGTGTAAGCAAAAAAATAGAAGTGCGCGTTAATAATTGAATCCTATTCTCATCAACGGGTGCAGTGTGAGCAAGAACGGTCACAAAATCTTAGTAGCGAAGACTGTAGGAATCTCGTAACCCTGTCTGGTCATAAATCTGTCGCAGACAGGAACACCACGAACCGGATGGGAAATGAATGTCTTCACGCTGCCATCTGGGGGAAATTTTGGACAGTGATAGATGTTTCGAGGAGTAGATAGGTGCGACCAAGATGCTTGGGTTATCACATGAGATCGTCCGAGCCTGTTTCTCTGGTGACGCGTCCAATGTTTGGATCATGAACAAAGGCAGGTTGTTATCCCTTTGAGTCATGTGAAGTTGATTACTTTGGCCATACAGCTGTACGAGAATGAAGACGCAAAGTATCTTTGATATCTGTTCACCTGATTGAAAACACTCTCAGTCCACAATGATTTGACCGATTTCCCAACGACTGATTCTCCTGTTATGATTTGTCTGTGATTTACCAGAAGACGCTACCAACCTCAACAGATTTATGGTGACATTGGTTTCAACTTCACGGTACTGAGTTTGAATTACAGATTACATTCTTGTTTGGGAAATAGAAAAACCTTCCCTCGCCTTATTGAACCCTAATAAAGGATTCTAATTTGTTTACAAACAGTCAGAAAGATTTCGTTTTGCTGTCCACAAGTCATGGAATGATGGTTGAAGCATCCTCACTACAGTAGAACTATACAAAAGCCTGACACCAATCATATCACTTAGTGATCATCATCTGGAAAGAGTGGTTGTGTTGCCACATTCTGCAATTGCTTGAAAACCTAGATCAATATCAGCGTGATCTGATTTTTGAGGATCTGTTTATAGTGTTAAACGCTGGGCTTGCACATATTAGCCGACGTTGAGGGATGGTCACAGATACGATACGAGGTACGGACAACAATATCCGGTGGGTTAACATTGCAAAGGAAGACGGGAATGTTGTCACAGATCTGCCCTCTAAAGGCAGATTACAAGCAATAGGGTGATACAGACTACACATCATCCATGAGGTTATGAACCAGCGTTGATTTGCTTCAATTTATTATGATTCTGTAACTAACCAAAGTACGCCAAACTATACTTCAAAGACTATGTTTTCATACTCGACTGTCACAGTTTCAGCACATAGTTTGGTTGCTTGACCAAGCTAGGCATAATCTGGAATATCTGCAAATGACAACTTGGAACTGACGTCCGAGTGTTACTAAAAGTGTTTGTTCATCTCTGTAACGTGTCAAACGTTTTAGTCATGTTCGTAAATATACTACCTTTCTAACATTGACAGCAACTTTGCCAAACAACGGCAATCTAGAAAATACCAAAAAGCATGGGCAAGTGATTCTGGAGATGCTGATGCGGTGGAAATAGGTTCTTTTGTAGATGATGCAGCCCAATTTATTAGGTTAGGAATAGCGTTAAGTTTAACATCGGGGTAATCCCGAAACAATGAGACAAACGCCCTAAAAAGGCACTATACAGTGTGAACGTTCAAGTCAACAATGTAAAGGGTACATTCAAGTGGGGCGTATTAATGAAATGCGATCTTACCAAATGGATAAAACCTTACGAAGTCGAAAATTATAGAGTGGTCTTCCGACGCTAGTGGGTACGATCTTTGTATGAGAAGACCAGTTACTTCATCATGTTACTTTAAATACAAAGTAGAGACTTATAGAAAGGTTTGGTATGCACGAAGGAAGTGTCTGAACATACACCCAACGGTTACGTTAGATGACGCAGGAGGCAGTGACAACAGAACGAGGGAACCAAGGTCCAGACTCTTCCATTTCAGGACGCATTATGGAAACAAGTTCCTTTGATGACCAAGAAAACTCGAGTGGTTTGTGAATGTGCAACTGGATTCCTGATTTGTTCTGCGTTCTCTGAATAGAACAGATCTTTACTATACTGCCATTAAGTAAGCTGTTCACATCATGGGATTCCGCGCCAGCCATGTGCTCTTCAATTACGTCGGAATAGTTTGCCGTCCATTATGAAAGTCCACTCTTTTGTTTGTGGAATCACCGGTTTTGATTACTGACTATTAAAATTTGCCTGAAGCTATTCCGTGTATGAGTTCTAAATGTATCTACACAGCTTCGTATCTGGCAACCCCGGCACCACTTGAATTTGAGATTGCTGTTTGAAGAACACAATAATGGTTTGTACCAATGCTGCTCAGACCACCAACCTTTCCAAAGATTTGTTTTATTTACTTGTGTTCGATCTCACCGATTTTTTTTCTCAGAGTGAATTTCACATCCTACAGCGATGCAATTTAATAATTCAGCATACTTTTCCAAGGTAAACAGCGGATAGTTTTGTCTTTCTGTGAAAGTGAAAGACGTGGGCCTGAGTTCACAGTGAAAGCCACTTCGTAGGTTAGCACGCATCAGTGAAAAATACATCCCTACACTGGTGACTGAGTGCAGCCGAAGCTTGTGGTAGCCTAAAGTAACCCATTCTGGCTGACTACCAGCTTGATGGATTAACAATCGGGGGCCTGTCGTTTGGTCAATGACGTTGGAGTTCTCACTGTTACAATTGAATGCATCTTCCGACTGTGTGCTGATAATCACAGGTATGTAGATGACCAATGATATCGGCCACCCAGAAACTGCTCCTCTTGCCAATCAGTGTGAGAACCGAGAACAAAACTTCGTTTACTAACAACTGATAGGCAACTGACAGACAGTGCAACTGTTCCGAAATAGATGGAACAAATTCTGACCTATTTTGCATGTGAACGATGGGTAGGTATTTAAACTATCCGCAATATAGTTACTATGGGTCGACAACAAAATGTTCACTTGTTTACACATTTGACTGAACGTGAATCTCGAGTTCAAGTCCCCCCATGACAAGCTTAAACATAACTGATGAGCCGTAACAAGAACGAAGTTCCTATTCAGCTCTAGTTATTAAAACACTCTGGCTAGAAATCCTGGCTGAATAAGAACACCGCGAAGAAGTCTGAGTGCTGTGATGTCAGCGTCAGCCGACTCCCGGACCACATATCAGTAATCAAGGCAATAGTTAGTAAGTTTAAGTGATTTCTGAGACCTAACCTCACCTTCAAAGTCCTGATTATGGAACTACTGATTTCACTTGTCAAAGCAGTCAGTATGTCCGCTGGCTGTAAGTGGCCGAGTAAACTAAATTCCTCACACGCACAAAAGTAGCCGAATTTCCAGTCATGTCTGATGTTACTTAACCGAAAATGGGGCTAACACGGCTGCCTTCTGAAATGTTTTAATGATAACCATAACACTGTGGTGAGTCCAGACACTGTAGGCCTTCTCGCAAGAAAATATTAGCTAAGGATATATACCAAGTCATTGCCCCGTTGTTATTAACAAGAGTGAACAGTATCTCAGATTGTATGTCGTTTTTGACACCGCAAACATGAGTTCTTGAAACGCTTACTGACATCAATTCATTTGGAAACACAAACTGGAAGACAATAACTGTGGGATGACATCATTTCTTGCACTCTTGTCAGCCAAAAACATGCATTCCGTAACTTACAACAAACTGAGTGGATCGTACTAAGTCAGAACGACAAACAACACAGCTGCTACCTAGCAAGAACTGAAAACAACTCAACTAGCCGAATGGCTGAACATATTCTCAAATGGCCAGTGCTATACATTTTTTGGCGACTTTCTTCAGCGACCGATTGCCTGTATCGTTGTTCGGAATTCATTTACTTAACAGCGGCATACCATAGATTTATCTAATTACTTCGACCTTCGGTTAAAAAGTTAACAATTGTTCGAGGTGATCGAAGCTCTGGATTGTGTAGTTAAAAACATCCCAGTGTGGTGTTTAAGATAAGTCGGTTTAGACTGATCCAGGCAACATGATTTAGCGCTCTGGTTCTGTTTGTTTTTCTGATCTGATATGATTTAGTCAGTTTGTTGTACTTCACAGAATGCACGTTTGTGGCTGACGGGAGTTCAAGAAATGATATCATCCCACAGTTTTCCTCTTCTAACTTTTTTCCATATTTTGTACTTTACAGAATGCACGTTTGTGGCTGACGGGAGTTCAGGAAATGATATCATCTCACAGTTTTCCTCTTCTAACTTGTTTCCATATCAGGCTTTACTTACTAACGCCGTGAAGTTAGAGAGGTAGTATCGTTGTCGGACAAACGAACAAGAATATTTCGGCATAAACCTTAACGGTCTTGAAGGTAGAAACAGGGATAACAAATTAGACACGCAAAACCAACACTCCCTTGGTTCTTCACCCCTAACCACAATCTGAATAAAGTGCCTCACATGTATCAGGCAAACACTAGTCAAAGATTGTCTCCACTTGTGGCAGCGTCTAAATTCTCCAGCTGGCGCCGATCAAACTGTGTTGTGAAAGATTCCCGAGTGACTGCAAGACTGTTTTTGTATACTTCTTCTTGTAAGCGAGTTCACTCTGGTTTGCATATGGTTTTTTGCATTCTTATGGGTTTACATCTTTGGAAAATCATCCACAGCCGTCGGTTGGCCGTCACTATATTTTTAAACACTGTAAACAGTCTCACATCAGTGGCCCCCTGCAGACAATCGTTCTCAGTTTTCTTCATCCCGAACATCTTTCTGCCCCTCAGTAAATTTCATATTCCATCGGCTGGAAAGTCTTCTGTACTTCGCCTATCTATGGTGCTCAAAGAGTGGAGGGCCAGCATTTTCCGAACTACACCACGCCATGGGCTCTTACACACTGGCTGGAAGAAAGTGTGTACAGGTAATCACGTGTTTTGGTTACGCTGCTGCCGGCCTTCTGACAAA